>JANAVB010044114.1:0-70000 GCA_029216955.1 Iris pallida | reverse complement strand
AGGACCCTCGTTGCTATCCCCTCATCGGACCTGTAGAATGTAGGATACAAGTCCCCTGAGCAGTCATCTAAAAAATTATCCAGTTAGGATGGAACGAGCACATCTCTAGCAATTCCAATTAAATGACAAAGACTATAAAACAGTTATAGTAATACTTGATGAACAGGAAAAGAATGAATCAGGAAATGAAATAGAATAACAACTAAAGTACAAGGAAAGTAAATAGTAAACCAGAGGAACATGGCAATAAAGACTGTAAATAAAGATAACTAGACCAAAACAGATGTGATGTGAGTCCAGCCAGTATAATGAGACCAGTAAGTATAATGTGAATCCAGTAGAAAGCACTAAACCAGTGTGTTTTGAAATACCTCTTTCGACATATAAAAGGCTATGGGTAAATACGGCACATCGCACACTTGGCAAGTGCGACGACTATCTTTCCAGATTAGACCGGTAGTAAATATGACACATCGCATACTTGACAATGTGCGATGACTATCTTTCCAAATTAGACCAGTAAGGGTGATTCCAGCATGATTAAAAATGTTTACATGTCTACTCGAGTATTTTCCCACCCCGACTAGTACAAGTAATCCATATCTCAACACGTAAATCAAGTACAAGTCCAGTCAGAAAGTAAGTGATGCTAGTAGATGGTTCCAGTGAGTGATTCCAAAAATAAAGGCCAGACAAGTATAATACATGTGTCGCAAGTAAATGAATCCAGAAATACCAATCTGTGTTGTGTCAGAAAATCAGGTAACTATAGTAGAAGTTGAATCATAATAATCACCAGATAATGAAAACTATCATAGAATGTACTCGCCTACGATTCTGAGCAGTAAATGTGGATCGATGCCCAAAGTGGTGTCACACAAACCTATATATGAGATATACAGAGTTACTTGATGTTCTAGAGTAAACAATGTATTTAAATGCATTAATTATATGCAGCTATGCCTTTTCTAGGTCATATAAGTCAAACTAGGTTAATGCTAGTCAAACAAGTCAAAACTAGGTTTCCGGGGTCAAACTAGGTCAATTTGACTTAAATGTTGACTTTTGGGTCAATCTGGTCAAATTGAGTCAAACTAGGTTAAGTATCAATATATATAACTTATACCTATAATAATATCCATTACCCTATTTCTTATTACATTATCCTAAAGTATTACCTATTATCAATATGTATTACCTATCTAGGTAAACAGATAGAAAGATAGATAATACATAAATAGACAATTAGATAGATAGGTAGATACTTAGATAGATAGATAGATATATAGATATATAAAGGAAAATAGGTTGCTGCCACCAAGGACTGACCAACACTGCTCACTCATATTCCCATACCTTCACGCTTCCAACTAGGTACTACTATACAAAGCCCCCCTATACTGATGTATACTACTGTTGTATGCTAAGTCTAGCTCGAACCTCCTTCCCTCTTAAGATATTGTTGTCCTCTCTCTCACTCTCATCTAACACACTTGAAGCCACACTTTAGCTAACATACATCACTCACTCTCTACTTCACTGCACTTAGGGATATTCACTTAGGCTAACACAAGACACACCCTCTCATGAATACTGTCACCCTCAACACCCTAACTCCATACACCATACTACTCACACCTGGCCTATGCTCCTCCTCTCTGTAGGGCCTGCCCCCAAGTCTCTGTTGCCATGGGCCTCTGCTTACCCGACCCTATAGGCTGATATATATATATATATATATATATATATATATATATATATATATATATATATATATATATATATACCTATATATATATACTATATATAGGACTGATGCACCTCTCCTATAGGACTAAATCCCTAGCCTATTCCCTCTTCCTATGGACTGACTCACAAATTATCCCATTCTCCTATGGACTTATGCAAATATGGCCCATCTCCCTCATCATACGTATCCCCTCTCTATACAATAGTAGCTAATAGATACTCAAGACAAATGTGACTTATTCATATCAACCATATAACTGATATGGGTTCAAAATAGGACTGATACATGGATGGCCATCTGCTGATACACATGTTGTGCAAACATCAAAGTTTGCTGTTACTAAAATCTTCACATCATTTTTCCTCAACTGATGATACATCTAATGTCTATAGAACTAATGCATTTTCCTATGACTGATTAATGTCTAACCTATTTAAACTGGTATAGCTCGACCCCCATCAATTAATACATAGGTGGCCTCTTACATGTATAGCTACTATGATACTCAACGTATCAAGGCTACTGCCCAAATGTAACAAGCGGTATTGTTATTCAAGGCAACTATACTGGTACACCTATATTACCTATCAGTTAACATATAGGCCCCCTTTCTAAATAAAAGAGGCATTTCTCTAACTAACACACATCACTCCCCCTATCTACATGTAGCTACTGCTACTAAAGTAGCCCGAGCCTAACTCCCTATTAGATGTTGCAGCATCTACTAATTGCTTCTGCTATAAGCCCCAAATTCATGAGCCCCTTCTCACTACTGTACCCGAGCCTCTTCCTCACTTTCATCCTCCCTCTCATTTCCTATGCAACAGGAAAACACATCCCTCTTACTGACCCTCCACTCTCTCAAACTCACCTACACACTACTCTCCCTCATCTTATATCTGCTTAAACATCCAATTAGCTGATGCCTAGGCCCTCCCATCACTACACTCTCTCATACTCACACAATCTATCCTCAAATAGGCATGCACACACACACCCTCATCTGATACACATATGTGTTAGCCCCAACTACATAGTAAACAGTAATCTCTTTCCCCTCCTGTTTCACTCACAAATATATATATATATATATATATATATATATATATATATATATATATATATATATATCCCATTTGATACACAACACACCAACACTTAAACTGATTTCTTGTGGAGGGTAGGTACAATGCTGTATACAGAGGCAACAAACCCAGTACAGGGCAGTTCTCTCATGACTGATGCCTGTTAGAAGCAGGAACCTCTCTATTGATCCACTGATACATGATTCCTTCCTTTCTTCAAACTTAAATATAGTGAACACACATTATATATAAGTATCAGCCTTCTAATTTAGTCACAATATGAACACACACACACACACACACACACACACACACACACACACACACACAAACACTCTCTCTCTCTCTCTCTTAATATATAGATGTATATGCATATGCCACCCCACATAACCCAAAACAGTCCACACTTCACACCAATCTCTAAAATCACTCCACAATGGCCCCTACTTGAAAATATGCAAAATCTAATTATATATATGAGTATGTATATATACATTAAGCAATCTAAATACCAAACCTAGCTAGAACAAGGGTCCATGTGAGATTTAGAGCCACGTGAGTCCAATGGGCAATTTTTTCAAACACTTGGCGTGCATATCACGATACGCCATGATACGTAGTCCAAATGGATCCAAACTCGATCTGAAGCATACCCACATGTTCTAAATCACAATTAGAACTCAACAAACCTATTCTCAAACTCTAAAAATGTCATTCTCGGATTTCTTCCAAAATGGGTCAAAATACAAAGGAAAAAGTTCTCAAATAGAAGGAGAAGAGTCAAAACTCCTCACCATGGGCAACCCTAATGCATGGGGTTCCTAATTGATGCCTCTACACTATTTAATGTAAATTAGAGGGTTTAGAATGCATATACCTATTGGAAGACGTATTTCCAATAAAAATGGCTCAAGATCTAGAAATTCCTAAGCTCCAAGTGCTCCAACCTCCAATGTTTTGCTGTTATAGTCTTCCACTCTCTATGAGGAAGAGAATGGAACAAATTTGGGCTAATTTGGAGAAGATTTGGTGGTAGAAACAATTTGGGGAAAAGCTTCTAATTAGGGTTAGGGTCTTGAATGAAAGGAGGAGGAAGAAGATGAAGGGAGGCTATAAATAGAAAGTAGGCTTCCATATGAGGTTTAGTTTAGGGGTTTGGCTAATATAAATTGACCACTAAGCCCCTCTCTAATGTTATGAAAAGTTTAGGAAATAAGCCTTTCTTCTTAATTACGTGTTTAGTCAAAATTTCTAACTACTCTTTCTAATCTAACTAGTGGCTAACTAAAGTCCAATTAGGCTAGTCTTAATCATTTGATTAGGTGGTCATATCATGTTGTTTTAGGTCCTATAGGGTCACTAACAACTATTCCAACTAATGGCTAACCACTAATCATATACAATAATATAACATATGTACTATATTAAATAATTAATCCAAAAATATGATTACTAGTTTGGTAAAATAAATTTATTAATCCAAATAAATTTGAATTCACAATAATAACTAGAAATAGTAAGAGTCAAAAATACCCCTCTTCAGAAAAGTGGTAGTTACACGACCAACAGGCTTATGAAGACATGCTTTCTGAAGGGATCATAACTTCTCTACCTATCTCCCACGCTGGGGGTAGTGTAACCACCACTTTTCCAGATGAGGGATATTTTTGACTTTTCCTATTTCTTGTTATTATTGTGAATTCAAATTATATTTGAGTGATAAATTTATTTTACAAAATTAGTAATTATATTTTTTGATTTATTATCTATAATATTGGATATAGTGCATATGTTTTATTGAATATGATTAGTGGTTATCCATTAGTTAGAATAGTTGTTAGTGACCCTAGTGAACCAAATTAATAAGACTAGACAAGTATCAAATTCCATTTTTGCTAGACTTTAATTAGCCCTAGTTAGCTAGCAAGATTAAATTGAATTTAGGCTAAGCATCTAATTAGATAGAAAGACCTTTTACTAAAACTTGTCATGACACATAGAGGGACCTTAGGAACATTTCATACTAGCCCAAAACCCTAAATCTACCTATTTTGGACAGCCAACACATTCCTCTTGCCTATAAGAATAACTTCTTCTTCCTCCTCTTTCCTTTGAAACCCTAACCCTAATTTAGAAGTTCTTTCCCAAATTATTCATATACCCAATTCTCTCCAAATTCTCTTAAATTGGTCTCATTCTCTTCCCCCATAGAGTAGAAGGCTCTAGAAGCAAGCTTGGAGGGATTGGAACACTTGGAGCTTGAGGGCTTCTAGATCTTGGGACTTTTTCATTGGGAATCCATCTTCTAATAGGTATATGCATTCTAAACCCTCTAATTTACATAAAATTAGTGTAGAGGCATTAATTAGGGACCCCCATGCATTAAGTTACCCATGGTGAGGAGTTTTGACTCTTCTTCTTGCATTTAAGGACTTTTCCCTTTGTATTTTGACTCATTTTGGGGAAAATCTGAGAATGACATTTCTAGGGTTCGAGAATAGGTTTGTTGAGTCCTAATTGTGATTTAAAACATGTGGGTATACTTCGGGTCGATCCATTTGGAGTGCGTATCATGGCGTATCGTGATATGCACGCCAAGTGTTTGACAAAATGACCAAAAGGACAATTATTCTAAACTCAGATTGACATTGTTTTTGAGTTGTATATTAATTAGATTATCATTGGTATAACCTTTGGGTGTTATATTTCGAGTAAATGTTATTTTGCATAACATAGGGATATGTGGAATGTTTTGGTATGCAAGATAAGGGCTTTTTACTGTTGTGTGCATGTGAGTATGAGGACTGACAATTGATTTAATGTATTTATATATGCTTAAACTTACAAATATGAGAGTGTGTCTCTATATGTTTTTTTGTGTGTGTGAAGGGACTATATCATGCATTAGCTATACAGTAGCAGTCTTGGAGTAGGAGTAGGACTGATATATAGGAGCTATAGCAACAACATACATGAAGGGCGGTAGCTTAGCTACCGTTGTAAAGAAATGTAAGGAGCAGACACCAACAGTTTAGAGAAGGGGGAGTGCCATGTCAGTCATGAGGAAGATAGGGGGTAAAGTGAAGGGTTTTAGTAGCAACTATAGGAGATTGGCTCGGGCTTTGAGTATCAGTTGACTGATATTTGAGTATCAGTGAGACTGATATGTTAGTATCAGTTAAGGATGAGCATGGACTGAAACTTAAGGGTATCAGTTACATGGTTGATATGTATCAGTCATGATGTTTTGAGAGGCTCGGGATAGGCTTTGTAGCAGTAGGCAACATTGCCTTTGTAATAGAGCCATGTAGCAGAGGATATGAAGGTGGGAGTTTCCTTTAATTGGCATGGCACAGGTGATAGAGAGTGAGATAGGCTCGAGTTTAGCATTCTATAGCAGCAGTATACATATGTAGGGAGCCATCTAATTGTATCAGTCATTGGATACAATATCAGTTATTAGGATATGCTATCAATGTATCAGTCCTGGCTTTCCACTGTATCAAATTATTTATATCAGTCCATTATTCAGTCCTCAAATTACACTGGTATTAGTCCATTGCTTCAGTCCTAAGCCTCAGTGTAAGTGCATATCTGCAGGGACCCTATAGGTGCAGTTCAGTCATGTATCAAGTGTCGAGCAAGGGAGTGAGTGTAATCATCAGCCTCAATTTATGTATTTCAGCCAATTTAGGAAGAGGGGTTTAGTTGCATCAGTTAAGATGTGGAAGGATATCTTGTATTAGTTGATAAGATGAGAGGGGAATAGGAATGTATATTCATTCAATGTATCAGTTATGTAGAGTATCATCTATAGGGAGTATAGGCAGGGGCTGTTTAGCAGTACATTAATGTGCACTTGTCAACCTTAATAGTAGGTGTAATCTACAGCCTACTGTAGGTTATGTAGGGCCTGTGCACTGATGTGCACAAGGCAGTATAAGGACTTGTGGCTTGCACTTGGATAGGCAGTAGGTAATAGGTTAGAGGTTTAACAGTAAGGTATCAATGGACAAGGGTATTAGGGTTAGCATATGAACATGTGGTGAGTTGGGTATCAAGCAGCAGTATGTTAGGTAATCGAGGATCAGTTAGGAGGCCAATACAGGAGGTAAAAGGGAAAGGAAGAGTAGCAACAACAGTGTTGTACTGCCGTTTAGGGGCAGCAAGAGTTAAGAGAAAAATCGGGTAGGTTGTTGGCAGGCCAGTGTTTGGCCTTTGGCCTAGACAACAGGGTTAGTCTTTAGGTAGGGAGAGGAGGAGAGTATCAGTGACAGAGAATAGAGTAAGGGAAGGTTAGTGTCAATTTGTAGGCAAGTAACAGTAGGGGGAATAGGAAGGCAAGTGGCAGTAGTGTATAGCCTATGTGGGATGACTGAAACTTATATGATATATGTGTGTGTGTTATATATGGCACATATATATATATATATATATATATATATATTATATATATATATTATATATATATATATATATATATGTGTGTGTGTGTGTGTGTGTGTGTGTGTGTGTGTGTGTGTGTGTGTAGGTGAATAGAAAGGAGGAGTGGCAAGCCAGTAGGCTGTCCTTCTTTGACAGCAGGCCAATGTGAGGCCTTGGCATAGCATGCCATAGACCAGGGAATGCCCCTACATGTGTGGGTGATTTAGATAACTCTAGTGTGCCAATGTGAGTGTGTGTGTATCAAGTGAAGGGAAGTGAACTGTCAGGCTGATAGTGTACAGGGATGAACGAAGTGAACTGTGACAGAAAATGAGAGAATAGATGGGAGTTCATGAGTAGCCTATGTGAGTTTTCACTTAGAGTGTTTAGAGAGTGCAAGAGTTGTGTCTAAGAGAGTGAGAGTGAGTGAGTATAGATAGGTTATGAGAGGTAGGTAGTGAGATTTACCTACCTATTAGCATTAGAGGATTACCTAAATAGGTGATGCACTTGAATATAATATACTTTGAGTAGATAATTAAATAGTTACCTACATTAGATAATATGATTAGGTAAATGAGAGTTTACCTATGGAGACTAGATAGGTAGATAACATTGTATAAATAAGCATTTAGGAATAGGGTTTTACCTCCCTACTAGGACGAAGGTAATTACCTAGAATAGGTAATGAACTATAGGAGTTTACCTAGTGTCACTGCCAGTTTTCTAGCTTGACGGTATTTTGGCCATTTTCAAAATTTGGAATTAATTTGGGATTATTATTATTAATTATAATTAATGTGATTTTTAGATGATTTTTAGTAAAATTGATTGGTGCTAGTTTTAGATTTTGACTGGTGTTGACTAGAGACTGTTCTATTGGCTAACCTAGGTCAGGACATCTTGGTTAGGTTAAGAAACCCTAGTATGACCTAAGTTAGTGATTTCTAGTTCATTAGAATTGGTTTGGGGCAAATTGGAATTAGTTTGGTCTAAGAATGGCTTGTGAAGTCACAAGTCATAATCATGATTTAAACCATTAGGGACTCAACCAACTTAGCAAAACCCTAGGTCTAGACCCTATGGCCGGCCACTAGACAGCCCCCCTCTATAAATACTCTCCTAGAATTTAGGGCTAGCCTCTTTGTTAGGGTTTATCCAAGTTTTAAGAAAGAGGTGAGTTCCATCTTCAAAAATTCATATTAAATTCATTTTAAGTCCTTTTTCCCTCAAACAAATTGCAATAGGACCTAAATCCCTTGTTCTTGCTGTTTGTATTAAGTTTTGGCAGGAAGGAATCAATTTGGAGGACTTTGGGTGGTTTGAGGAATCATTTCCTTGAGACTTTTTTGAGAGCTTGTTCACATATAGGTATAATCCCTTCCTTTACTCCTAAAATCTGTTAAAAATCATTTTAGGGATGCCCTAGCCCTCACCCAACTGTAGGATAGGCTAACCCTAGGTTTTGGACCCATTTCGTGTCCGTATCGGACACGTATCAGGGGTAGTCTAGGTGTTTGACGAAATGTCTCAAAGGACATTCCAGTCGAGATTTTGGATTCTATTTGAACAAAAATTAGCCCTAGGTGTTGCTTAGGGGTTTCCAGTGTTGTATAGTAATTTGTGTGTCGTGTCGAGTCGTGGGGGACACGGGAACATACGGGTGCGGGGGCGTGCGCGCGGCACTGTAGCTTCCCTGCTACTCGGGGGCTACTGCGCCAAATACGCCACCTCGACACGAGATTTTTGACGTGGTGATAGGGGCACTGACTGACACGAGGTCGCAAAGTTTCACGAGTCCTCGTGTCGTTTCGGACACGCTATTCGTGTGCACGGGGAAGCCACTGTGTGCGTGTGTGTGCTGTGTTTACATTCTTGTGTTTTAATAGTTTTAAATGATTTTAAATTATGTTTAATGAATGTTTAGGTCCTAATATGATGTGTAATTCCTGTTTGCATTAGGTTACATGTTAGTTTAGGTTTTGTTTAGGAAATTTGATTCGAACGTGGGTTTTCTTGGGTTTTCTGATACTGTATGATACTGGTTATTTCCAGTTTTTCCAAACCAATTTAATGCTCTTTTTGTGTTATGTTTCAATTGATTTTGGATCCCTACATGTTACATATTATGTTAGCTTAGTGTATGGCATTCAAGTTGGCTTTTGGAATGTGTAAAATGGGATTTTGTATTCAAGTTGGATCAACACTTATGAACTGAACCTTACCTTCCTTGAACCTGAGAATAGTTCATGTATTCATTGATTTCCATTCCCTTTTTGCATTTGATTACTGAGTTCCAGATATTGTCTCCCATTTCATACTTGATGTTTAATTGTTGAGAATGGTTGTGTATGACTGATTTTTTTAAACTGTCAATGTATAGAACCTGGGATGTCTTCCTATCAACTGAAACTAACTTTTGATTCATGAAATATGTCAAACTTGAGAGTAGTCTTAAACCATATTATTAGATTTGTTCACTGTTTCCTCTTCTTTGATTTCAATGTTGTTTTCTGTTGAAACCTGGAAGTTGTTTTCCTTTACATTCATGTCCCAAAACCTGAGATAATGATTGTTTAGGCTGTTAACTGATTATTTGGTTGTGAGTCGATTCCCAGTTTTCAACACGAACCTGAGATTGGTTTTGCACACTGTTCTTTTGGAAACCTGGAAATTGATTTCCTTGTTCACTAATTTACTGAGATTTTATATTGAGTTCACTGTCATGAAGTTGTATAAACCTGAGCATATGTGAACATGAGTTTACATAATGTAGATTCAATGCTTTCTTCTTATTAAACCGATTGATATCCTGTCAACTGTTTTGGGTTGCTTCCTTAACTGAATATACATAGTTCATAGATTCCCTTTCTTCACTATTAACTGTAAACTGTTTTCTGGGTTCAATTTGAACTGGGGATGAGGCTATAACCTGGGATGTTGAACTAGGAATTTATTTCCAGTTTTCCCTTTAACTGATGTGCTCACTGCTAATGTAAAAATCTGAGTTGTATGTAAAATCTGGTATGATATATATATGGACTGAAATCTGGAAATTATAGGGACTGTTTTGCCACTGTTTTTATTCTATCACTGTTGTCACTCACACACAAGTCACTCACCATCACCCACACAAGCCTAACACACTGTTACACTGTTTTACCAATGCTCACTGATTTTCTCACTGTTTCCTTGTTCACACTGTTTTCATGCACTCTATACACACATACACTTGGACACATGTACTTGTGTCCCCCTCTTAATACACATGTATATGTGTATTATCTTTTAGTATTGTAATGTATTCATGTATTAACCTATAGGGTGGTTGGGTACACATTGGCCTATAGGGTGTTTTCTAGTTATATTTAATGGGTCTATTTGTGTACATAATAGATATATATATATATATATATATATATATATATTATATATATATATATATATATATAGTATTCTCTATTAGATGTGTGATAATGTATATCATGATACATTATGATATGATTGTATATATTATGGGTTATCATTTGGCATATCATGATATGTGGGTTGTGTTATGATATATGGGTAATAGGGTATAGAGGCTATAGGTTACATACTCTATTTAGATTATAATCTATATACCAATGTGTGTATTGGTAGGCTTGACATGGTATTGCCTAGATTAGCCTAGAAAACCTAGATAGTCTTGCTAGACCTAGATTAGACTAGTTTGACCTAGATTAGACTAGATTGACCTAGTTTCATGTAGAATGCATCAATTTGCATCGTATTATCATTGTAGACTCATAGTGACTCGTACTGTTCTATAGGAGACAGCACCCCTCCTCGGACAGTATACATTCTTCAGATTCTCAGGAACAGGCGAGTACATTCTCTGATCATTTCATATCCTGCATTAGGAGTATATTTTCTGCTTTAGATTACTTTACATGATGCGGACACGTTGGAAACACGGATTAGTACTATATGGATCTTGTTGGGCGATGTTATCCCCTTAGCGGATACATCGGGTATTTCATGTTCGTGTACTTTATCGTGAACATCGTGTACTCCTTGTATTTGTGACTTTCGTGTACGAAACGTGTGAAATCGTGTATAATCATGTATTCACATACCTTCGTGTACAATAACATAACTTAGCCAGATCCTTGTGTATTGATTGGGGCGGGAGAGTAGAAGTGGTTATGTATTCAATCTAGTAGATTACTCGTGTACAACCTCTGTAGATTACTCGTGTATAACATCGTGCGTTTACATAACCATCGTGCTCTGATCACTAGACACTATCAGTTCTCTATACTGTAGCTATTTATTTACAGTCTTCCTATTTATCATATTTCTTCAGTTTCTTGTATCTTACTCTCTAGCATGATTATATATCCTGACCTGCTATGATTTGTTGAGATGTACTGTGCTCGTTCCTGTCCTGACTGGACCTGTTGAAATATTACAGAGGACGAGGCTGAGGCGTTCTGCCCTACTTACTACGGTGCTACACTAGACGAGTGCCTGGACTTGGACCAACAGGAGCCACTAGTTGTAGATGACACTCCCTTAGACTAGGACTGTCTTTTCTATTCTGGATTACTGTATTAGACTTTGAGATATTCTGGGATGTACTATTTTAGACACTTAGAATTCTGGATTGTATCTCTGTGATTCTCTATTCTGGATATTATTTTATCTTTCATTATCAATCTATCTTACCTGTTCTACCTTAGCTGTGGTTGAGTTTATATTCTGTTATGTCACCCCCATTCGGGGAGTATAACTATTATTACCTTCAATTGTTGTTACCTAGGACAGCGTTCTATCGCCGACACTGCGGCGTAGGCTGGACGTACCCACGTCTCGTGCCCTTACTCTAGGGTGCGGGTCGTGACACCTAGGTAGGTAATGCATGTATAGATAAATGAGTTTTACCCACATATTAGGGTAAGTAGAAATACCTAAACACTAGGGTAAGGTAAATATCTAATATAGGTAGTATATAAGTATGAAAATATCTAGGTAGGTAATATGTTGAAATAGGTTAGCTTAACCTAGATTTAACTTGAATTAACCAAGATTGACCAGTTTGACCCCGGGAACCTAGTTTTGACTTAGTTTGACTAGTTTTGACTAGCTTGACCTAGATTTGCTAGTGTTGACTTAGTTTGACTTCCATGACCTAGAAAAGGCCTAGAAGCATACAATTAGTGCATTTAAATATATTTAATCTAGAACACCAAGTAACTCTGTATATCTCTATATAGATTTGTGTGACATCAGTTTGGACCTCGATCCACATTTACTGCTCAGGACTGCAGGCGAGTACATTCTCTGATAGTTTTCATTATCTGATGATTATTATGATTCAGCTTCTAGTATAGTACCCGATTCTCTGACATGACACGGGTTGGTATTTCTGGATTCATTATTTACGACACATGTATTATACCTGTCTGGCCTCTATTTCTGGAATCACTCACTGAAATCATCTACTGGCATCATTTAGTTTCTGGCTGGACTTGTACTTGATTTACGTGTCGGGATATGGATTCACTGGTACTGGCGGGGCAAAATACTCGAGTAGATGTAAACATTCCAAATCATACTAAAATCACCCCTACTGGTCTAATCTAGAAAGATAGTCATCGCATACTTGCCAAGTGTGCGATGTGCCATATTTACCTCCTAGCCGTTTACATGTCGAAAGTGGTATTTCAAAACACATTGGTTTAGTGTTTTCTACTGGATTCACATTGGACTCATATTATACTGGTTGGACTCACATCACATCTGTTCTAATTCAGTTACCTCTATTTACAGTCTTTATTGCCATGTTCTTCCGGTTCACCATATTTACGTTCTTGCACTATAGTTAGTTGTTGTTCTATTTCATTTCCTGACTCATTCTTTCCATGTTTATCAAGTATTATTTACTATAACTGTTTTATAGTCTTTGTCATTTAATTGGAATTGCTAGAGGAGATGTGCTCGTTCCATCCTGACTGGATATATTTTTCAGATGATTGCTTAGGGGACTTGTGTCCCATATTCTACGAATTTGAGGAGGGGATAGCAACCATGGGTCCTGATACTCAAGAGTAATTACCGAGAGACTTAGTTACTATTTTTAGCTTTGTGTTAGATTCACTGTTAGAACTCTTGGCATGTATATTTATATATATATATATATATATATATATATATATATATATATATATATATAAATAATATATAATATATATATATAGGAGATTTTGTTATTGTATTTGAGACTTGGATTTTGATATTGTACTAGAAGTTGTTGATGTTTTAGACTTTGTAGTTGATTAGACTTCTTTGATATCTTATCGTACTTTAGATTGTGATTGAGTATTTAGTGTTATCATTTATACTTGTCTTCCATTTGGAGTTGAGATCTATGACAGGTACATTATATCATTGCGTGAATAGATAGTTAGTGATCTAGACAGCGTTCTACCGCCGATGTTGCGGCGTAGGCTGGGCGTTGTTCACTACTCGTGCTCCTATACCGGGTGCCGGTCGTGATAGGTAGTGATCTGCCAAAGATGTGGCATAGAGCTGGAGGTAGACCATCTCTCAGCCAAGCTTTTATAATGACTGGGGGTAGCCAGCTGCCAGAGTCAGAAGATGACGCCACCATGAGTCCTTACCCCGATGAAGATGAAGTCCAGGGGATCAGGCGAGGCCATACCCTCGCTAAGTTCCCTGAGGACGGTTTATATGGCCAGTGAAGACGATGCCAGTACAAGCGACATGCAACGGCTCGGCATATTAGAGGCAATGATGACCACCCCCAACACCACAATGCAGTCCATATCTCAGTCAATGATAAACATAAGGGCCAATAGCTCCACCAACGACTTTATGTTAAGAAAGTCAAAAGACAGGCCCCAAAGTGAGTCCAACATCCCCTCCATACCGCAACCGTTGTCGCCGACTCCAACCGACATCGATCGAAGAGAAATTCAAGAATTGTGGGCTCAATTCGAGTCCATCAACAGTCGGAAGAGAATGCAGAGGCTAGGGATAAGACGACCCTATCCCGTAGAATGAATAAGGTGGTGTTCCCCCCGAAGTACAAGCCCCAGACTCTGACTCCCTTTGATGGAAAGTCATTACCCCATCGATATTTGAATTACTTTGAATCCATGATGGACATCTACCTAGAGACAACGCTCTGCTTACCAAAGTGTTCATGGGAGCATTAACTATCACGTACGAGTGGTTTTGTAGTCTCCCTGATAACTGTATTAAAATTATCGACGACCTCCAGGAGTTGTTCCTGGCATGTTTTTACGGCAATAAGATAGACATGACAATGTCCACCCTAATTGATACGGTCCAGCGCGACAAAGAATTTGCACGTGACTTTATCGAGCGCTTCAGGCAAAATGCCCTGAAGATGCAGTTGGGGACTCCTGAGACGATCCTCATGGACACCTGTTGACGGGACCTGATGTCGGCTATCAAATTCTGCATGGGCATGGGCCAACATACCGATTGGGCAACCTTCATCGCAAGCACCGACCATGCAGATAAGAATGCCAAAGGCATTCATCTGATCGGAATCCAAGCCCCGAGCAATGGAGATAGAGGGAGGCGCCCTCAAAACAGCAATGACGACTGCAACAACGGAGAGAAAAAATCCCTCGTCGTTAACATAAAGAAAGGACAAGGCAGCCACCGGTGGACTCTCCCTGGCGAAAGGACCTACTCCTTCTCTGACGACCAGGTCATCGACATCTTCAACATCATCATGAAGAACAATACGCTCCGGTTACCAGAACCAAGGCGCCCAGAAGAGGTAAGAAGGGTGGACAGTCCTAAATACTGTCTATACTACCAGTTCATTGGCCATGCGACTAAGGATTGCTACATCCTCAAAGCGCAGATTCAACGACTCATCGACTCAAAACTTGTTACTGTCGACTTCGAGGAACACATGGTAGCTGCCAACATGGTGTCGATATAGTTCGACAATCTCCCGGGAGTCGAGTCCAAGACGGAGTGATCCCGATCCCCAAGGCCACGGTGAAGATTGTCAACCTTCCTCCAACACACGACCATGCGGCCGGAATGACCCTGCTCAAGATTGCAAAGGGCGAGATCATGTGGGTGCATCAGGATCTAGTGGACGGAATAGTTCAACCTATTGGCCCTCCAGCCACAGGAAAAAAGAAGAAGTCCAAGTCATGACCGGCAGAGACTTTCTTCTCAATAAAGGAGACGCGTGAAGAACGGGTTTCGCAGCCAGAGTCCCACGTGATGCACTCAAAAAAGAGAGGAGCATGCGGCTTCTCAAATATACCATGTATAAGTTTCTTGTTATAAAGCTTGAATATTAACAAACCCTTTAATAAGACGTCAAACTATATAAAAACAAATGTCGGGATATCTTTTACTACGTTCAATCATACCTTTAGTAAAAATATTCACATCCTCACAAAAGAGACGACAAAGACTCTTATCAAAAAGGACAATCTGTTACATATTTTGTCGCATACAAGAACGTATTTCTGCATAAAATCTTGCCGCAATCGGGTTCCCGACACTTGCGTACTGCCTCCTCTGAAAGGCCAGCATATTACATGCCGTCCTCTGTAACAACGAACTCAACATGCTCTCAAGAAACTCTGAACCTCTTCTAAAAGATGCCCCAGAGAAGATGACGAGAAGTTACAAAAGATTACGATTCCAAGGGAAAATCCTGACCCTTCCCCTGGTCTCGACGAGCCGTTGCCGATCGTGCCAACAGTTCCACCTCGTCGGTGACCCAGCCTGAGTCACCACTACCACCTGCCCAGTGAGCACCGGTGGCCGCTTACAGACCTCCAACAGTAGGCCAGTACCGCTCCTCTTTCTTCCGAGGCTTTCCTCTCTTGAACCTCCCTCCGCGTCCCAGCTCTCTCGATCATCCCCTCTCTCAACTCATCCTCACTCCCACCGGCCTACCACATCACCACCTTTACCACTGACATCTCCCAGCACCGCCACCCGTCCGGCTCATCCTATAACCGTTCCCACCATCGCCGTCCAAAATGCCACCAGAGCCACACACCCATGACTCCTGCGACTGCCGATACGCAGACCCGTATTGCCTCCGCGGCGATTAGGCATCGACAACACCGACCCACATCACCACCACCCCCAAAAACCCTAGATCCGGCTACTTACCTGACCCACGTTGATCTCCTTCCTCTTGATAGAAAAGCCGCCACGCTCGCCGTGCCGTTGCTAGATCCGGTCGGCGAACATCTGACCGAAGCGCTGCTCCTCTAAGCGAGCCACCAGACACCGCTTCCTTCCCTTCCCTTTCCGCTCCTCGTACGCTCCGTGCACCGCCTCCAGCTCCGCCGTGGTGAACCACCACTCCGTCGGCTCTCTCTCTCTCCTTCCTCGATCCTCTCCTCGTCTTCCTCTAAACTCCCGCTCCCTGAACCTCTTGAGCTCTTTCACCATCTATGGTTCTTCTCCCTCTCTCCCTCCACTTCTTTCTTCTTCAGCTTTCGTTCTCCTTCTCGATTTTTTCTCTCTCACTTTCTCTCATTCCCTGTCGTCCTCTCTCCCTCTTTCCAATGGAAGAGCAGCATTGCTCTCTTTCCAAAGAAAAAAAGCAGCAGTGAATCCTTCTCTCCTCTAACTGTTCGTTGGAAGCAGTGAGAATAGTAAATGGTTTTTGTATATTATAATTATACCCGCATATGTGCACGTATCTTGCACGTATTTTAATATTTTTTTAATTAATTTAGAAAAATTCTTTAGGAAGATCAAGGATAGTCTTCATAATTATTAAGTTGTCTTTATTAAAATTAATGAACAATTTTTAATTAGAATAGACATATAAGGGTATTTTTGTAAATCAAAAGTTTCACCATTAAGTTTACTATTATATAGTAGATTTTTAATTAGTATAGACATATAAGAGTATTTTTGGAAATCAAAAGTTTCACCATCAAGTTTTCCTATTATATAGTAGAATAGATTAGGTATAATAATCAGTAAGTATATATATATATATATATATATATATATATATATATATATATATATATATATATATATATATATATATATATATATATATATATTTTTTTTCAGTAAGTATATATATATATATATATATATATATATATATATATATATATATATATATATATATATATATATATATATATATATATATATTGGCTATCCATTGAGCACATAAATTAATTGAGCAAATGAACAATGTATTTATGTCTATTGGATTTTATTCAAGTTAAATCTAATGGCTGAAAAATATTATATCTTATTTAGGAGCGATTTACAACTTAATGGCCATAAAAAATACTACTTTAACATACTATGAAGCAGATTTTGCTAAATCAAATATTATTAGCCGTTCTCTCTTTCGGACCCATCTCTGGCTTTTCATCTCTCGACATTCCTTGTTATCTTGTGAAGAACGACTCTTCCAAGTAGCTAGTTTTTTTTGGATCATAACATTTTGGTTTTTTATTCAATTGTAAATTTGGCGGGTGGCATGCGACGTGGTCATTGATACTCGTGAGCGGATGCAAGCTCGGAATGTGATTTTGAAGAAGAGATGATGCTAACACTGGTGGCTGCATGTTGAAGAAGGAAACACTTGTTGTGTAAATGTGGGAATAAATTATGTGATCTTAATTCAAATGAATGTGGTTTATGACTATCAAATTGCAGTAGGGACCGGCGGTACGAAATCGAATATATCGACCATGGAAGCGGACCAGTTCGATGATTTGAGTCGAACGAGCACGCCTAGAAGCTCTCCATCTTAAACTGATGGATGTTCAACATTTTCTTTAGCACCCTCTTCGACCTTCACCTTCCTTGTTTACATCCAGGATAACAAAAGTTTGGTTGTACGGGCTTTCGACGATCGGACTCATCTCGTGAACTTCATGGTCGGGACGCCTTTCTATAGGCACAAAGTGGTATCAGGAAGTCCGCTCACAAGAATGGGTCAAATGTTTGTTACAACCACATATATAAGGAAATGGAAGGTACCGGTACCATCCAATCCGAAGGAGCTCTATGAGTTGGATTTGGAAGAGTACGCAAAGCTCAATACCTTCAGAATATATTACACTTCTTGCCCGAGGTTCATGTCTCTCGGCGACTCGACGTTTATTTGTGCCACAAAGTGTTAGTCATACAGTACTTTCACTATTGCATGATTCTGGACAAGGCTGCTATCAAGAGCGGACCGCACTCGCCATCGATGGTGCACAGTAACTCAAGTAGAAGAGACCAAGCAAATTATCAAGATGCTATCAGTTCTAGAAGTCACACTCGCACCAAGATGCTATTGATTCTTAAATTATGTTAAAGTAGCATTTTTTTATGGTCATTAAATTATAAATCATTCGTAAATAAGAAATAATAATTTTCAATCATTAGATTTAGGGGTGCAACTCGGACGGGTTGGGTCAGGCTTGAGGTCAACCCGAGCCTAACCCGATGAATCATAAGCCTAGCCCGAGCCCGAGCCCGGTCCGACCTCGAGTTCAACATATGAAGCCCAAGACCAAGCCCGGACGATCGGGTTTTGCTCGGGTTGAACTCGGGTTGGGTTGGGTCGGATCAATCGGGTTTATCGGGCTCTAATATACTAATTGAAATAATTTTAAACAAAAGTAATATTAAACACATAATCAAATAGCAACCAAGTCTTGATCATTATAAAATACAAACTGAAATAAGATTTACGATAAGGAGTTGAAGAGTTTGGGTGAAGAAATTTAGGATTTAAACTTTTATTTAAGAAGTATGACAATAAGAAGTCAAGTTTCGGGTTCTTCGGGTTACCCGACACATGAACCCGAGCCCAAACCGATTTATGATCGGGTTCAAATATTTGAACCCAAACCCAAGCCTGAACCCGAGTATCTTCAACCCTAATCCAACCCATTAACGGGTTTACCCGATCGGGCTCGGGTTTAGCCCGCCCGAGTTGCACCCCTAATTAGATTTAACTTGAATAAAATTCAATGGACACAAATAAATTTGCTCATTTGCTCAATTAGTTTATGTGCTCATTGGATAGCCTATATATATATATATATATATATATATATATATATATATATATATGTTTATTGTTGGAAGTATTATACTGTTATTATTATTATTATTATTATTATTATTATTATTATTATTATTATTATTATAGTTATTTCAAATAAAATATATATTAAGTATTTTTAAAAGTTATATGTGCAACAAAGTATTATTAGGCTAGCCCTACATTATTTTCATTTATAAGTCCTATTTTTTTGCATCAGTGTGCACATGCACATCTGCAAGCTGCACATATAACTTTATCGTACGCTTCAAGCAAAACCCGATCTCCATATAAGAGATCGGGTACCTCTGCACACATACACATGTATACGTGTGCACATGCACATCTGCAAGCTGCAAGGCACAAATATATATACAAGTGCACATGCATAGGTCACTTGACAATACATAACCTAAACATACACAGGTATAGGACTCTACTGCCTGTTCACTGCTCTTCACCTAACACACAGTTAAAATATGCCTTGCTGCCTAGTGAGGGCCACACACACACGACTACAAGAATTCCTACAGAACTGCACATCTGTGCACACAGATTTCTAAACGCAAACCTACCTAACTGAATCTAATGACTGAACCTTCTTAGTAAATTTACCTACTGTTATTAATAACCTCTCCTCACATATATACTGGTACATAAATACTTCTCGTTAGATACACACACACATAGTATCACGCCCCGCTCCCGCATGATCGGGTACGGTTCGTGAGCGTGTCCAGCCTACGCTACAGAATCGACAGTAGTGAGCTGTCTAGACCTCCAAATTCATCAAATGATCATAATATCGATCTATTCTCAATCACAGAATGTCATAGTTGTAACCAATAATACGGTGTGATTCGATTTATTTTAATTATGTAGTTTGATGAAGTTTTTCTTTCATAAATATTAATAATTGCATAAAAGCCATGGGTTAAATTTTGTAATTTCAAAATTAGGTATGGACACATTATGGGATTGGTGTCAAAATCTAACACCTTCAAGGCCACATGGCTTTTCCTAACAACTCTTAGTCACCACATCATAATAGGTAATAATAATAATATAACAATAAAGGAAAGAGAGAGAGAGAGAGAGAAACCCATAACTTACTCCATCCCTCTCCCCCTCCCTCTCCCTCACGTTTCCTTCTCCTCCTCTCAACCAAACACTCTCTCTCCCTCTCCCTCTCGGCTCTCCTTCCCTCTCCCTCAACGATGCCCCCCCGTCGACCTCCATCACCACCTCCAACACCACCATCATCATCTCCCTCTCCATCTCCATCATCAAAACCTAAACCTAACCCCCTTTTCCTCAGGAAGAAAATGAAGAAGAAGAAGAATTTGAAGGAGGAGGAGGAAGGAGGAATTAGAGAAGAAGGAGAAGGAACAAGCCATAATCCCCAATTCCAAACCCAAATCTAATTTTTCCAAGGCAAGCCCTCTCCTTGTTATTTTTTTTACTATTTACTCTTCAAAGTTTTGCTCATAACATGTCTTTATAAAGCCTCTTCCAATTTTACTATATTTATAAATTATGTTTTGAGTTAGGATTGTTAGAAATTTCCATATATATATTAACCTACACCTTAACGATCTAATTGCAACTCAAGAGAGAGAGAGAGAGAGAGAGAGAGAGGAGAGAGAGAGAGAGAGAGAAGAAACCTACAATATCAATTTTTTTTTATACTTATATTCATATATGAGTAAAATTTGTGGTATGTTCAAATAGACATGGTAACTCTTGTTTGTCTAATGTATCAATGAAAATCCATTGCAAACTTACATTTAGATTTATTTTGGCAAGTTAGTTATGTTAAATTTGATAGAATTGGTATTGTTGTATGTTGCATTGTCTTTCCATTACTACCAAGATTAAATTACATACTTAGAAATATGTTTTCATCTACTATTCTAGAGGAAATGTATGCTACTACTTTAACATGTTAAAAACCTAGTTAGAAGTGGATTGCTAGTTATTCTTCAATGCATTTTTGAACAATAACATGCTGTCCAGATTTATTTTTGGAAGTTAAGTTATGTTTTATGAGTGGAAATAAGGTTTATTTGTTGAAGATTAGTACTACAAGTACCCGAGGTAGGCCCAAATTAATTTTGAACGTATTTCGAGGCCGTATCGGACCTCAAAAAGCTAGATAATCCACTTTTAACTACTAGGACAACGCTTATGCAAGTTGTAAATGTTCCGGAGGTTATCATAAAGTGATACAAGCATATTGAAAACTTTTTGTACCTATTAATGCAAAGTGTAGGCCGAATTTTAGTCTAAACTCTTAGCCTCTGGCTACTATGATATATATATATATATATATATATATATATATATATATATATATATATATATATATATATATATATATATATATATATATATATATATACATGAAACTTGAGTAATGGGATGACGGTGGAGACTCATTTATTTTCTGATATTTATGACTCTGGGCAATACCAAAATTCGATATCTTGAGTGTATAAGTATGTGTGTTGTGCCTAAAGAATGAACTTTAACCCATTAGGTTTAAAGTAAGTTTTATTTTCAATTTTTCCAGATATTACTTAGCAAGTACATATAGTTACTAATATTTAGTTAATATATATAGCTTTTAGAAATCAATATAGCTATCCTAGGTATAGATTTTTGATATAGAATTTAGTATAGTTCTTGAATTCTAGGTGTTTAATGAAAATCTTATATTTTCACTAACAAGTCCTCGAATATGTGCACTTATGATTTTGTACATTGTTCAAACAAAAAAGATTATATAGACTCTGAAAAATGTTGGATATATTCTACTTTAGTCTAATAGCAATCAAGCTGAGTTTTGGTGTATCAAGAATAAGAAAATTTTAGAAACAATCTTTTGGAGAACCTATATGAAAATAACCAAAGTTATCTATTTTAGATTTCTTAGAACCGTAATAATCAAATGAATACTGTTGTTTATGTGCTCTTGCATATGTATATAAGTTTCATGACTGCAGGCTTGAAATTATAAATGTATAAGACTAATTGCGAGGTGAGTAATCAAATGCGATTACCAAATTGCTTAGGTAAAATGCTTGGTAAGAAATTTCATCCTTAATGTTTATTGTCTATATATATAACTGCGTGTGATTTCGGTGTTGAGAGTTGCTCCACCGAAGGGGTCGGCGTACCCGAAAATTCTACGGAGGGTTGCTCCGGGTGTGTTTTATATTATTGTGAAAATTTCGGACCCTAAAATACAAAGGAGACTCTGCCAAATTTTTTGAGATATTCCAGTTTAAACCATTTTTGGAAAGTCGAAATGGTTAAACCCCACTTCCTAATTTTATTAAATTTTCTACTACAAATATAACCCTGAAACCCTTGAAAGAGTTGCCTTGGGCAAACAAACTCTACTTTGACATTTTATTCTGCTAAGACGGAATTCCTTGTTTATCCATTCTTTCGTTTAATATGTGTTTTCCTATCACATGAAGAATGAGGTACAAATCGAGGTTAATCAATAATCTAGATTTCATTGTAATCTAGAATTGCATTGGGATGGAAAAGAAACCTTTGGATTACACCTTCGAAATCTTTGCAATATTATATTTTACAAAACTGATCAGTTCCTGTTATCGGCATTCGTATGGCCATACGATGTCCGAGGTGAGACTTAGCTCACTTTCATGTTTCCTGTTTTCCATTGGATTCCGAATTCCCGAATTCGGCCCAGGTAATATCCAATGTAGCTTGGTTCCGATATTCTTGAAAAATTTCAAATCATATGACAATTGTTATAATACTTGATTCCAATAACTCGGAAAACAACTCATGTGTTATCCTGAATTATATCACATCATTATGTGATTCCCGATACTAATGGGAAGGATAAATCTAAGCACCGTCCATTAAGTATAAACCTGATTCCGGATAAATGGGATTGTTGTTGAGATAATAGAAGTGGTATAATCCAGAAGTATTTCTCTAAATATTTGCATTTGCATATGAGATTTGTCTGAGGTTTACACATTTATACCTGACACCTGAATTCTTTTGGGAATCGATGCTAATACGATAAGAAATTTTTTATCAGTGAATCTACTTTTTAAATTATCCTTTCCTCCAGTTCAATTTCGATAATTTTATCATCGTACTTTACCTTGCTTATTTCATTCCTTGACTGAGGGCTTTCTTGTCGTATTGACGACCTAGTTTTGTTCACTAGGATTTGATGAAGATCAGGAGGAAATGCCAATATACACTGAAGAGGAGCTTGACGAATAAGACAAAGAGGAGGTCGACCTTGGACATCAGCTAGCAGTATTTTGCAACTAGTTATGTATTATATGTATTGGGTTAATGGTTGTAATTGGGTAGAATAACAAAATTTTCTACTTATAGTTTAGAATATCATGTAATCAAATTGTTAATTATTTGTATTATGTACCCTATGACCTATGGTAATCCTATCCTAGAACTGTACAGGCAGCAATCGCGAATATGGACACTGGAGTATTCGTATGGCGCGTAGCCTGGGGATGGTGTTACGTACTCGGCTCGCCGTATTTTAGGAGCGGAACGTGACACGTCTTTTTAGTGGTGGCCCATGCAGGTCACGAAAAATAGAAAACCTATGATAGGGTGTATGTCACAAAAAATAGAAAACCTATGATAGGGTGTATGTCTCGAAAAATAGAAAACCTAGGATAGGGTGCATGTCTCGAAAAATAGAAAACCTAGGATAAGATTGAGGTCAAGCTTTTGAGTAGACCTATATAGGTTAAGCTATGGAACCTAAGATATGTTCTTAAAACAAGTCTACAAAGAACCGTAGGTTAGGGAATACTCCACAAGTTTCATCCCTAGACTATGTTTTATTCCGCTTACCCTATAGATCCTTGACTAATGGATATCCTATCGTAATTCCATATAGTTAAGAATCCTAACCTATGACTGTCATTAGAGGAATAGATGATATTCAGGAAGTCTTGGGTAGTATAAGGTTAGATATGACTCAAATTTAGGTCAAGTAATCAATAGATAATTAGACAAGTATTCTTAATAGAGTGCCTTGGTGAAGGAGCTAGAAAAATTCCTTAAGGATTTTGTACTTGGTATCCTTAGTAAATCTGGAGATCGATTTATCTAGAACTGTATATAGTTAGAAATAGTAAAGGAAGTAAGGACTACCTATCCAATAGAACAATAATGACCTAATACTTTATTTAGAGTGAGTGTAGTATGTTTTGTAGGATTAACATAAATACAAATATACCTTGGAAGAACTATTGGTTAAGTTAGTACTAGTAATATCCTGCTTAAGGTACAGGCATAAAATATGTTATATATAATATTGTATAAGATAGTTAACTGAGCGTAGTATAACTCCTCAGTATCTTGATTTTACCCATTCTTAAATCCTGATTCGTTTTCCTACTTTGTCAAACCTCTTATATCCATTTTTCACAAGATTCCAACTTTCTTGTAATTCCTCAATCTTCTTGTTTCATCCATATTTTATGGACGTAGAATCTTGAAATATGTTCTTAGCTCTCTGTCCAATTTTATTTTTCAATAGTATCCCTAATTTTTAGGATTCATCCTTGTGGACACACACAAAAAGAAGAAGAAATGCTATCTTTTCTTTATTGGCGCACGGCACCACAAATCGAGTACGCCTGAGAGATCCTGCGCTGAGGATCCCCGAGTACAAAAAAAGAATTCTGGAGAATGGGACGATGGAGATCAAGCGGCAGTTGATCCTTTACTCTGTTGACACTCCGATTACAAAAGTGGGAGAAAATCTAAGAAAATTGCTAACTCTCGGCTCACTGGCAAGAAGTACAGCAATTTGGCTCTTAAAAATGCTCTCCGTTCTGTGTTTTGAAGAGGGATGAGGCCCCCTTTTTATAGTCGTTCTTGAGATGGAATGATGTTATACGCCCAGCATGAGAAAACATACTGGTTTTCATGTGGGCGCATGGTCCTTCTTTGGGCGCATAGGATGTAGGCACATGCAAGCTGCATGGTCGTGGGTTGATCGTGGTGCTGACGTGGCCGCATGCTTCGGTGCACGACTGCTCGTGGAGACTGACGTGGCCGTACGCTTCGGTGTACGTTTTGATCATAGCTTTGACCGAGTCAGGGGATGTTCTGGCTTGGGCGCATAGCCTGGAACAGGGCTATGCACCCCCCTTCTGGGGGAGCTTGTCTTGGGCACATAGAGCTTCACAGGATGACTTGGGCGCATAGAGCTTCACAGGATGACTTGTGCGCATAGAGCTTTACAGGGTGACTTGGGCGTATATGAGTTTACTTGGGGTGCATATGTCCTCATTGGCTTGGGCGCATAAGGCTTCATTGCTGAAATTTTCATGCTTCTACAAGACCCCCTTCAAAGTTTTCGATACTTGAACGAGTTCAAAATACTTTAAAAGAAGCATGGACCGTCTTCTCGTGATGCAGTGGGTGCATAGCATGGCTCTCTCTTTGGGCGCATAGAGTTTGGCCAGCCTGTCAGAGAGACGGATGTTGAGATCTTCCTCAAAAATCTGAACTGACACATTCATCGGGGTGGAATTTGAAGAGGTCCATCCTTCATACATTATCCATGTCAGCAAGTGGCAGTCGCATAGTGTGCAAGAGGCTGAATCTTCACGTGGGCGCATAAGCCATGGAGGGCGCATAGTGCACAATGGGTGCATAGGCGCATAACGATAGTGGGCGCATAAGAAGTGGCCCATGCCTATAAATAGGCTTTGAAAGAGAGAGAGAGAAAGTTCATTATTCTCATTTTTCTTATAACTTTCAAAAGACTCTTCATCTCCTTTCTTTACGAACCATGTCTCCCAAGGTCGCCAAGAGATCTGCGAAAGGTAAGGAGGCTGCACCGAGTGGCTCTCCTCCTGCGGTAGAATCCTCACCAGTCCAGGACCCGATTCTGGTGAGGCCACGCCTCAAAAAAAAACAAAGACTCGAGAATTAATTTACGACGCTCAGACTTTTCTTCTGCCTGGGCGCATGCGCCTAAGGCAACATACTTCTGTGAGCATTCTTATGCGCCCACAGAACTCATGTGCCAATACTGTGGTGTGCTATGCGCCCACATGTTGCCATATTATGCGCCCACATATTATTGTACCCTATGCGCCCACATGTTTGTTTTGGGCGCATAGCCCTTTGGGCTCATATGAGTCTTTCAGCACTTATTTTTTCCTGCGGATTCTGAGTCTGACTTTCTCTTCTGTCCTCGCAGTTAACATGTTTGTTCCGAAACTTGAGGGAATCCCTTTCGGCTCTGCGTATCAAGTCCTTGGTACTAGTCTCATAACAAATATGATCAGCAAGGTTCAAGCCACGATCAGTCAAAACCAGCCTACAGAACGGACACTCATCATACTTGAACAGGATAAGACCTTCTTGAAGCAGATGATTAATAATTAAAAGTTCTTGCTTGGAGGGGCACGTCGTTTCAAGAAGTCGTACTTCCTGTTTGGTGACAGTGTGGGGTTCGAAGATAGCGAGACAATACGCTTGAAAAACCCAATGGTGATCCGTCCGAACAATCAGAGGATATGGCTACCGTCGATGGAGCGTCAGTATCCTTTGTCTGTTTTTACTGTCTCAGCCGTGCGGCGACAGATGAAGTGGGAGCTAACTCCTAAGCTCCCCGGGGTCGTCTTCGAAAGAATACAGTTCGACTCAGGCGATCGAAAGAAGGACACTTTCAAGTGTGTCCGGGGCTCTGCATCTTACTCTATGAGGGGACTGCAACCTGGTGTCGTAACGAATGACATTCCGACTAATCTCCATCCTTATGCCGCTGACACACTTTGCAACTTGATGATGTTGGGGGACGTGTCGTATCCCGCAGGAAAGATGCAGATGGAAGGCTGGAGGTATCCATCTTCGTTCTGGAGTAATCTCACTGGCTAGGTGCTTTCCACGTATGAAGCTACCCTGAAGGCTGCTGGACTTTATTATGCTATTAGCGCCACTCAATATGGTGTAAGGGTCAATTGGCCAATATTCGTCTCCTTGGCGGAGTTATATAACCTTCACACCTATACCTTCTTTACTCCGGATGGGGAGATGGGATACGCTCTCTACGAGATGCAGGAAGTATCGAAGCTTCCCTGGGGCACGGAGCCATATGAAGAGTACGTGCCTTGTGATGAGGAGATCTGAAGAATAAAAACTCTGAGATGATTGATGTGTATAAGGAATTAATTAATTTGCCATCTCCTTATCTGTCATAAGATTAATAAGAAAGGGAGGATCGAGGGGGCCAATCCCCACACGAGAGCTTGGATGGGCTACGTCTTCGTTCAAGGAGAAGGGGAGGATTCGGCCTCCTTTTCGATTTTTAAACCTATAGCCAAGTCCGATATAGAAATCCGGATGACAGATTATGATACGACGGATACTGAGGACAGTGATGATCCTGAGTCCCCGATCGGCCACTATTCCGTCAAGCTGAATATCTATTGTCAGAGAAAGCTGTGCTGGCAGCTTTCTTAATGATCTGGCTTCGTGACTGCATAGTCCCTGGAGGTTCAGGGTCCATTGAGAGAATAAGCCGGGGTATGATACTTCCGTCTGTGAAGCTGGCGTTCGGATACCGTCTTGCATTGCTTCCCGCGATGGTCTGTGCCACTGGACGAGGTCTGCGGGACTTTGTTAGGAATGCGGTGACTCCTGACGGCAGGGCCAACTTCGTTCGGACCGAACTTTCGTATCATTTCCTGATAGGGTGGCTGCTACTGCATTGTCCTACCCTGATGAATGCTGGGCCGGTGGCGGACTCTTTGGCGGAAGACGTCTTTTTTCATAGATTTCGTGAAGTGGATTGGACTATCACCGGTGTACCCGCCTGCAGAAAGGCTTTAGGCTTCTTGCAGAGCTATGAGTTCTTCAGAATATCCCCTCCGTCCGGTAGCGGTAATGCGGAAGATATCTTAGTGGATGAGGGAGTTCATGCCACTAGTTTGACTGCTAGGGCGTTTCACTGGCTTCAGTCTATTAGACCATCGCATCTGGTCCTCCGAAACAGGAATCATGCCTATCTGGAGCCATATCTGCCGAGCCGTTTCATGCGACAGTTTGGCTACAGCCAGCTCCTTTTGGGAAATGCTAGCCCGCATTTGGAGTCGATAGGCAGCTTAATTGACGGGGCGCGTGCTTGGATGTATTACAATACCGGGTGCACGGAGACAGTCTTCACTCTGCCCTTGTATAAGCCTGAGACCTATTTGTGCTATGATGCCGCTAAATTTTATGTTCAGATCAATAATTTTCATCCCCGGTATGATCGTGAACAGAGCTTGATATTGAGAACTCGGTTTGGCCCCCTTCCTGCGAAAAAGGCATCGAAGGTCCGTAAGAAGGAGAGTGTTGTTCCCACTATGAAGCCAGCCGTAGTACCGCGGCCAAAAGCCATCCTTAGGGAGCCAACAGTGTCTCCGAAGGAGGACACGAAAGATGATGATTCTTCTCCTCTCAATCCTCCTCAGAAGTGGAAAGCTTCAATTGAATTGGCCCAGGAGCCAACTTTAAAGTGGAAGAAGAAAACTGTCGCCCTGAGGAGAGCCAAGGAAGTGGGTGCTGGCTCACTTCCCTTGAGGAGGTCCTCCCGACAAACTGGAAGAGGTGGAACGGCGTCGTGGGCCGTTACTATTCGGAAGGTAGATCCCTTTCTAGACTCAATAGCCGTTCTGGTCAAGCCTTTAGAAGCTTTCTCACCTTTGTGTTTGTCCTTTGCACAGGACCCTGAATTTGAAGCTGAGGCAGGCATCTCTTCGTCTGAAGAGTTGGACGTGACAACAACATCCCCTCCTCATCCTCGACCGGCAGACGATGCTCAGCCTTCCTCAGCCAAGGAGGCTGAATCAAAGGATGATCAGGGCGAATGCCCGGATTATGGTGGTGACCAAAGAGCCAGTCCTTCTTTCGATATCTTCCTGGGGGCGATGTCTGAAATCGGGGCCATACTGAAAGAGTTGGACGAGAATCAAGTCCAATCGGCTCATCCTCCTGCGGGTATGTTATCTTTGTACCTGTCTTCGGATAAGATTTTTCGACTTCGATTTTGCGTGCTCCTCGTGAGGCTGACCATGACTGTATGTTCCCTTGTAGACAAGGAGAAGGGACCACTTACAACGATAGCCCCAGGCATTGGGGAAGGAAAAGAAGTTGTTCCCGGCTCCTCTAAATTTGT
Organism: Iris pallida; assembly: GCA_029216955.1. NCBI lineage: Eukaryota > Viridiplantae > Streptophyta > Magnoliopsida > Asparagales > Iridaceae > Iris > Iris pallida. The sequence continues at coordinate 40,433 of JANAVB010044114.1, read as the reverse complement.
TGGTGCGGAGGAAGCTGTTAGTGTAGTGTCCCGCTCCTAGCGGTTCACTATATAAGGCTTGTGGCTTGGCTAACTCGGTCAGAACCGAGTATTGGGGAAACTTACCGTCAGCACCGAATCAATCACGGACAAGTACATAAGAACCTTTCCAACTAATGGATTGGTTTCTCTTGAAATGCGTCCAAGAGTTTTCTCTGGATGTTTTGCTGCTGGTTTTGTTGCTTGGTTTTGATGGATGCTTTTCTGAATGATTTCGATGATTTGATTCTTGCCCGTTTTTATCGATTGCATAGCATTCATTCTTGAGAATTCTGAGAGGAGAGAACACAACGAGACGGATTATTAACCAAACTTTTGGTGCCAATGCAGACTGACGCGTGACGGAAGGCTAAGCGTGCAAGTGTTCCCCTCTCTCTCGGCGATTCTCTAATTTGGTGAGTGTAGATCTCTGTGGTGGTATTGTCCCTCTCGCTATTCCTTCATGCCAGCTAAATAATTATCTTGCAACATCCATTGATTGATATCAAGTTGCTAAATGCCACAAGTCAATACCACTAAGAAACTAGAGATGGAACATAGAACATTGAAATGAATGCTAGTCCATAGAACATTGAAATGAATGCTAGTACATAGAACATTGAAATGAATCGATTACACTGTTTACAACAACTGAGATTATGCTTGTCCACTGAACATTGAATTGAGATTGAATTGATGCCTAGAATGATGATGAAATGCTGCAAAATGAACAAGTTGTCTGTTTACTTTCAAAACTACCATGCACTGTATGCTTATCGAGTCGGTCCCGTATTCGCATGGTTATGGACAACTTGTGCACAAGGTTTGGTGGTGTGTTTCCTCGAATCGGTACTAGGGCGCCGGGATCGATTCTGCCTAGGAGGAAGCATTGGCGTGCTAATGGGAGCACGGGTATTGCGAGGCATCCTTAGGGGCTAGCTACCTACTTTGGAGTCATTGCATTACCTTGAAGTCCTATAAGGCAAAGAGATGTCCATATGGTTTAACAGCGCCAGTGGCCATGTAGTCAGGATGCATGCTAATGATCATTTTATGCAGGGGCGGTAAGTATATTATTATTATCATGTATCTTATACAGGAAAGCTGGATTCGGCCAATGGTAAAGTAAACATGGTTTATCCCATGTTATATTTATTGTGATTTACTCTGAAATGTTGCCTGTCCCTAATAAGTTCATATCTTTAAAATGCTTGTCATTAATAAAATGTTGGTTTAGCTGAGTGGGCCAACGGGGCTCACCAGCGCATTGTTATAATGTGCTGACCCCTCCTCCACAGGTACCGGAGAAGGCTCAGGCGCACGTCCGAATTAAAGCTTTCTGAACTGCTATTTCCTTTTAAGTTGTTTTCCCTAAAAGACGCACAAAGTATTGCAGAGTTTTCAAAGATAGCGGCTTATATTTCAAAGTACTAAAGGGGCATGATGTATGGAACATAAAATTATTTTATGGCAGCCTATCAGTTGTACTTCTTTTCATGAATCAATGTAGCCGAAATGGTATTTCAAATATTATCGAGAAAAGTTGTATTCTGACTATAATTATGAATAAAATGAGTATTTCTTCTTCCTATATTGTGTCTCAATGTTTCCGCAACTGTGGCTTATTTTTCAAATGTTTCAAAGTGATATAAATGTGCATGTTCTAGCCTTGTACAAGTGCAACTCCAGACTTGTACGACATCACGCCTTAGCGAGGACGATCGATTCGGCATGAATCGAAGCAAAGCGAGCGATTCCCCGAATCGGGGCATGACAAGTTGGTATCAGAGCACGGTTTCAAGTCCTCGGATTTCAAAATATTTTCAAAGGGAAGTCTTGATGCAAATTTTCTCGATTGATGGTGTCGATAGCGCTGGCATGAAATAATGTTCCATACAATAAGCCCATAAATATTTTATAAGTGCTAATGGAATTATTTCTTTATTATAGAATGGCTAAGGGTGATAGCTCAAAGACGAATTCATCGTCGGACCCGATTGAGAAATTGATTAAGCAAATGGAGGCTCAAAGGAAGCAGAGCGAAGCTCAACATCGCACGCTTCAGGAGCAGCTTCAGTATCAGTTTCAGGAGCAGCCGGATGCTCAACAAAAGCAAGTTGATAGTCTAACTCAGATTGTCACCAAGTTGATGGCCGATTCCAATGTTTCTGCAAAGGCCGCAACAACGGAGACCGTGGAAGTACCGGCAGAGAAATCTGAGATGCCGACACGGAAGAGACCGAGCTTCAAGTTCTCTGAATTTAAGAGTTGTGATCCGCATGAATTTAATGGGAAAGAGGAGCAAGATGAGGTGATGGGCTTCTTGAACACACTGGAGGGCTATTTTCGAATGTTAGAGATTCAGGGCAGTAAGAGAGTGGAGTGTGCCGCTGTACAACTTCGCCTCAATGCCCAGGAATGGTGGATTTCGCAGAGACAGGCACTTTGCGAAAATAGTCAGGATATGAAGATGTCTTGGGAGACCTTCAAGCAGGCTTTCATTACCCAATTCATCCCACCTGCTGTCCGTCAACAAAAAGAGAATGGGTTCATTGCACTTCGACAGGGCAGTATGTCAGTGCTTGACTACGAGACATAGTTTTTGAAAAGAGTCGCATTCGCTGGGTACATGGTACCGAATGACGATGCCAAGCAAGGAAGATTTGTGCAAGGCTTGAATGAAGGCCTGGAGCAGGATGTTCTAAGTCGAAAATGTACGTCTTACCGGGAGGCGTATGAGACAACTCTCAAAATGGAGAGATTTCATCAACCGGGTAGTCGTGGGACAACGCAAAGCAACCAAGGACTCAACAATCAGAAACGACCTTGGTCTGCAGGAAGAAATGACGCGCCTAAGCGTCCGAATATGGGAAATAACAAAGGACCGTATCAGGAACTGCGTTGCAACAGGTACAATCGAATTGGTCATCGTCGCGAGGACTGTCGCGTCGGGTGTTACCAATGTGGGGGAATGAATCACAAGGCATTTGATTGCAGAACTAGGGAAGAGAACCAGTATCCTCCTCGTGGAAATAACAATAATCACTATCGTGGGTATAACAACAATCAGAACCGGGGCCAAAACAACAACCAACATCTTGGCCAAGCGCCACCAGCCTTGCCAGCTCTAACTGGGAATGCACCGAATCAACAAGGTGGCCAAGCAAGGGTTTATGCCTTGACTCAGGCAGAGGTGCAGACCGCAGAGAATGTTATAACAGGTATGTTGCTGTACAAAGGCATACCTGTAAGAGTACTTTTTGATTCTGGTGCTACTCATTGCTTTATCTCTTCTGATTTTGCAACGAAAAATAAATTTTGTATGACTCAACTAAAGACAACTTTGTCTGTTAGTACTCCTTCGGGAGTAGATATGCCTGCAACTTTGATTTGCAGGGACGGCTACATTAAAATTGGAGGCAAGACTTTATCTTTGGATGCAATTGTACTCGAAATCAAAGAGTACAATATCATATTGGGAATGGACTGGCTCAGCACCTGTCATGCAACTATCGACTATACGGATAAGAGAGTTGTGTTTCGTCTACCCGGAGAAACGGAATTCTCTTATTCGTGCGGCTCGACGTTCCAAGGACCTATGGTCATATCAGCAGTTACAGCAAGGCACATGCTGTACTCAGGGTGTGAAGGCTTTCTCGCTTCTGTCCAAGACACTCGAATGAAGAGTGTAGGCACAAATTAGACCAAAATTGTGGCAGAGTTCCCCGATGTATTTTCGGACGAGATACCTGGGATGCCGCCGGATAGGGAAATTGAATTCACAATTGATACATTTTTGGATACTCGTCCGATATCAAGGGCACCGTACAGGATGGCTCCAGCAGAATTGAAGGAACAAAAGGTACAGCTACAAGAATTACTAGACCGGGGATACATTCGCCCAAGTGTATCTCCATAGGGAGCTCCAGTGCTGTTTGTAAAGAAGAAGGATGGGACGATGCGGCTATGCATCGATTACAGAGAACTGAATAAGGCAACCATCCGTAACAAGTATCCCTTGCCAAGAATAGATGATCTGTTCGATCAGCTACAAGGGGCGACCGTGTTTTCTAAAATCGACCTTCGTTCAGGATACCATAAGTTGAAGATCAGACCCGAAGATGTTCCTAAGTCAGCATTCCGTACGAGATACGGACACTATGAGTTTTTGGTTATGCCATTCGGCTTGACCAATGCTCCAGCAGCCTTTATGGATTTAATAAATAGAGTGTTTCGACCATTCTTAGACAAGTTCGTTGTCGTGTTCATCGATCACATCTTGATCTGCTCAAAAGACAGGAAGACTCATGTCGGACACTTGAGAGAAGTACTTCAGACGCTGTGGGACAACCAGCTCTATGCAAAGCTGAGCAAGTGCAAGTTTTGGATGGACAGCGTGTCGTTCCTAGGACATGTTGTTTCGGCAGAAGGTGTCGCCATCGACCCAAAGAAGATTGAGGCAGTTGTGGACTGGAAGCAGCCTGTATCAGTTAGTGAGATACGGAGTTTCCTTGGTTTAGCCGGATACTACCGTAGATTTGTGAAAGATTTCTCGAGAATCGCATTGCCTTTGACTCGCCTAACTCAAAAGGGAGTCGCATTTAAGTGGACCGATGACTGTGAGAGTAGTTTCCAAGAACTCAAGCAGCGGCTCATCATAGCTCCAATTTTAGCACTTCCAGAAGGCTCCGAGGGATTTCAGATCTACAGTGACGCATCGGGACTGGGTTTGGGATGTGTTCTCATGCAACGTGGGAAGACAATATCTTATGCATCGAGACAACTCAAACCGCATGAGAAGAATTACCCAACACATGATTTGGAACTGATGGCGATTGTGTTCGCGTTGAATTGTGGGGACACTATCTCTATGGTGTGTCCTGCGAGATCTTCATGGATCACAAGAGCCTGAAATATATATTCACACAGAAAGAATTGAATTTGAGGCAGCGATGTTGGTTAGAATTGATCAAGGACTATGACTTGACAATCTCCTACACGCCGGGTAAAGGAAACGTGGTAGCTGATGCCTTGAGTCGGAAATTTGTTGGGTCCCTAACAGTAGCAAAAGAGGTACTACAAGATCTTGAAGAGATGGGCATCGAGTTCAGGATTCGTCCGCAGAATGTGCAGTTGGCTCAGTTACAACTTGAGCCGAGTCTCCAGGGAAGGATTAAGATTGCTCAGAAGGATGACCCGTTTCTGCAGAAGATACGCGAGTTGATTCTAGCAGGAAAGGCGTCAGACTTTACCGTTGAAGATGACACTATTCGTGTCAAGGGAAGATTGTGCGTCCCTAAGGATGAGAATATCAGGAAGGAAATACTGACCGAGGCTCATTTTGCGAAGTATTCCTAGCATCCGGAAAGCACGAAAATGTATAAAGATCTACGCACAACATTTTGGTGGCATGGCATGAAGAAGGATGTGGCGCTATTTGTGTCACAATGCATGGATTGTCAGCGTGTAAAGGCCGAACACCAACGGTCAGGCGGAGAATTACAAAATTTGGCTATTCTACTGTGGAAGTGGGATAATATCTGTATGGATTTTATAGTCGGCTTGCCAAGAACTCAGAAGGGAAATGATGTGATTTGGGTTATCGTGGATAGATTAACCAAGTCGGCACATTTCATTCCAATAAAAGTTACATGGAGAGTAGAACGGTTGGCTCAAATCTACATAAATGAAATTGTTCGATTGCATGGGGTGCCAACTTCTATTGTGTCGGATAGAGACGGGAGATTCTTGTCGCGATTTTGGATAAGTCTGCACTCAGCAATGGGCATAAAGTTGAACTTCGGTACGGCTTACTATCCGCAGACTGATGGTCAGACAGAGAGAGTAAATCAGATTCTTGAAGATATGTTGAGATTGTGCGTGCTCGATTCGAAGACAAATTGGGACGCACATCTCGCATTAGCAGAGTTTGCCTATAACAACAGTTATCAGACATGTATTCAAATGGCCCCGTACGAAGCCTTATATGGACGGAAATATCGATCACCGATATGCTGGGATGAAGTCGATGAACGGCAAGTGCTCGGACCAGAACTTGTGGAACAGGCCGTCGAGAGGGTCCGCTTAATTCGAGAAAGACTTAGAGTTGCTCAAAGTCGACAGAAGAGTTATGCGGACGTACATCGATGACCTTTGGAATTCACAGCATGCGATCATGTCTTCTTGAAGGTCACACCCATGCGAGGTGTGATGCGGTTTGGGATGAAAGGAAAGCTAAGCCCGAGATTCGTCGGAGCATTCGAGATTTTGGAGAATGTTGCCTCAGTGGCTTATCGACTTGCACTACCTCCGGCCTTGGCTGATGTGCACGATGTCTTCCATGTATCCCAACTACGAAAGTACGTGCATGATCCAAGCCATATAGTGAACTCCGATCAGCTGCAGCTGAGCGCTGACCTATCCTACACTGAAGAGCCTGTCCAAATTTTGGACATGAAAGAGAAAGTTTTGCGGAATCGGACAGTATCCCTGGTCAGCGTGCTGTGGCGGAACCATGCTATAGAGGAGTCGACATAGGAATTAGAGGAAGAGATGCGGGTGAAATACCCTTCGCTGTTTGATAATTTTGAGGTAGGACTTTTGCTTTAAGTTTCGAGGACGAAACTTTTTCTTAGTGGTATATTATGTAGTGTCCCGCTCCTAGCGGTTCACTATATAAGGCTTGTGGCTTAGCTAACTCGGTCGGAACCGAGTATTGGGGAAACTTACCGTCGGCACCGAATCGATCACGGACAAGTGCATAAGAACCTTTCCAACTAATGGATTGGTTTCTCTTGAAATGCGTCCAAGAGTTTTCTCTGGATGTTTTACTGCTGGTTTTGTTGCTTTGTTTTGATGGATGCTTTTCTGAATGATTTCGATGATTTGATTCTTGCCCGTTTTCATCGATTGCATAGAATTCATTCTTGAGAATTCTGAGAGAAGAGAACACAACGAGGCGAATTATTAACCAAATAATAATTAGACTACAATCCTGCTGCCCGGTCTATCAACCTGGCCCAAATCCATATACTCACCATTTTCTTTTTCTTTTTCCTTATCCAAAGCCCACGGCTTATTGGGCCAACCGGCCTATGCCCACTACTGATGTTGCTTTAATTCTCTTCTTCCTATTTCTTTTTCTCTATCTTTTCTTCCAAAGGCCCAGGCCTATTGCCCCATATCCGACCTGCCCCCTAATATATCAAACCCTAATCCTAATCTTTTCTCTCTCTGACTCTCACATACTCACTCCACCGTTCAGTAAACCCTAGAAAATCAAGAAGAGGAAGGAGACTATGAAGTGTTAGTGCCGGGGCACAATTTTCGATAGAAAACTGAGAAAATAAAACAATTGTAAAAATAATGTTTCAAATCAACACTTCAAGGAAGGTGATTCTAAATTACGAGAATCTAAAAAGATTTCGTAATCAACAGCAATCGATCATAGTACTTCTAAAAAGAAGTTACAATCAGAATTACTGGCAGCAACGAAGAAGTTGACTGGCGAAAGATGGAAGATAGCATGCTGGGGTGAAAGATCACCATTGCTCAAAGCTTTACTCGCCCTACACGAACAGCTTCCAGGAACCAGCAAGTTCGTCGGAGAACTTGTAACACTCCTGCTCTTCTGACTCCTCGGATGGACACGAACTCCCGTGCAATAGCAATGCTGGTGCGGCACCTTTCCACTATCTCTCTCGAAGGCTACTGGAAGATCAGAACTGTGTTAAAGAACACGTCTGAAATCTCTATTTACTTGTGTTAAAAAATACTTCGTAAACTCTCTGTGGTGGCTTCTCTTTTTCTTCTGTATGTACCCAGCCTTGAGAGATAGAGGATGCCTTATATAGGCCCTGCAGTAACTGTTCGGTTGGCACAAAGTTAGGGACGTGGTAATAACTACCCCGAACATGTAGCAACCTCCCAGAATATGCAAACGCACATTCTGCTGCAAGTTGCACCAACTGCGCACACCCTGTGCTCCTTGCACTCTGCACGACAGAGCACGCACTGAACTGCGCACACTGCGCGTACTGCACGTACTGCGTACACGGCGCACGCAGCGCAACTCGAGCAAACCGCACAACTCAGCGCAACCGAGCGCAACCCAGCGCAACCTGGGCACGCACCTGGGCAGCGCAACTGGGCTTGCGCAACGTGGCAGCGCAAGTGGCTTGCGCAACGAGCACAACTAAAGCGCACTATGCGCCTAGCGACGATGCTGACGTGCTAAGTGCAAAGTGCGCCAAAAAAATGCCACATTACGCCTCATGAGCCCATGAGCCCGAGTCCGAGTCCGAGTCGCTAAGCCCCTACGGGGCTTAGCTCCCATGGAAATAAATTTTCCAAGAGCAAAAAGCATGAATGCTTTAATTGTTGATTTTAGCCTTTTTCCTATTAAAAAAATAACCCCACATGGCAAACCCTTGTGCACCTCCACACCACATGTGCATCTCCATTAATAGCAAAGCTAATATACAGAGATACAACCTCTTTGTTTTTTTCGATGTGGGACTAAAGCTTTCTAAAGGAAAAATCAAAAACTCCAACAATCCCCCACATATCTCTATATATATGGGTAAAAGTGTTCCCCACAGTAACTGTCTATCATACATTAGGAGAGATTTCGCTGACGACTTGAATCTTCCCGTATGGATCAAAAATCAGACTATAATACAAGAATGGACTAAGCCTTGAATTCTGCATCATAGCTGAAATTCTTTCCACTCACAAAATGTAGTTACATATGCTTCTGGCTACACATTAAAGGTCCTGTGCCAGCCTGGTTTCAGTGTATAATTTTGGGCGTCTACAAGTTTACCCTCAAGAGACGGCCTAATATCTCTTTGTCCATACACTATAGGTGAGTTCATTATAAAGAGACATGGCATGAAGCACTTTGCGCTTCCCTTGCGGTGCTACGCCGCCATGACATGGCTTAAAGCCGAGGCCTTATCCCGTACCGGAAACCTCATCATAGTGTCATACTACTGTAGCATGAGGCAACCGCCTCTTTGTAGTGCCAAACTACCCAGCATGAAGCCTAAGGCTCCCTTGCGGTGTTACGCCGCAACGACATGGCTTACAAGGCCGAGGCTTTATCCCTAACTGGGTACCTCATCGTAGTGTCGTGCCACTGTAACATGAGGAACTCCTCCTCTTTGTAGTGCTGACTACACCCCTCTTTATATTTAACATACAACATTAGGCTAACTGCCTATTTGCGGTGCTACGCCGTTGTGACTTGGCCCGCAAAGCCAAGGCTTTATCCTATTACTGGGCAGCACCCCACATATAGGAACCTCATTGTGGAGTCACCCCACTGTAGCATGGAGTTTCACTCCTTGTAGTGCTGCTCTACCGTACATCCTATAAAGTACACCAGGCATTCACTCTGCCTGAGAACTCATTAAGGCAATTAAGCCAACCTTCCCACAGGAACCGTTTTCTGTATAAAATAACAGTAGACAACAGTGGTTATAGGTCCGTAACCTCTCCATGCCCAATAGAACATGTATCCATCGTTCCTGATATTCTTCCGATTAGTGGTCCTCCCTTGAACCAAAAGCTAGATGCCTAGTAGATAAATCTTTGAACTAATAGCATAAAACTTTATGGTATGAATACAATAATACAATATCAGAATGCCTTCAAGCCCATTTTACAAGCTATGTCATCGACCAGCTGGCGATTGAGGCCCTTGGTGAACAGATCCGCCAGGTTCTCTTGACTCCGAACATCAATAACTGCAATAACACCTCTCTTGATAAGATACTGCCCTGTGCTTCAACCGTAAAGTCCTCTTCTTCCCGTTGAAGAGGTCATTTGATGCCACCGCCGCAGTCGGCTGGTTGTCGCAGTATATCGATATCGCCGGTATTTCTACCCCAACCATTGGAAGATTATACATGAGCTCCCGAAGCCATTCTGCTTCCTCGGCTGCGGTATCAAGTGCAAAGAACTCAGATTCCATGGATGACCGCGAGAGCGTAGTCTGCTTCTTCGACTTTTATGATATAGCAGCTCCACCCATTATGAAAATGAATCAACCTGTGGACCTCTCGCTCTCCACCTCTGAGCACCAGCTGGCATCACTGAAGCCTTCTACTACCGGCGGATCTCCGCTGTAGTACAGTGCATATGTCTGAGTCTTCTTGAGATAACTCATAATCCATTTCACAGCTTTTCAGTATTCAGCACCTGGGTTGCTCGTAAAATGACTCAACATTCCCACGACGAAAGCTATGTCAGGCCTTGTGGCATTAGTAGCATACATCAAACTTCCGATTACGCTTGCATACTCCAGCTGCCTGACGTTTTCCCCTGAATTAGGCTTCAGCTTCAGATCATACCTGTACGGCGTATCAATCCCTGGAAGATCCCGATACCCATAACGAGTGATCATTTTCTCAATATAATGAGACTGTGACAGCACTAGTCCAGTGTCTGTCCGGATGATCTTGATCCCTAAGATCACATCAGCTTCTCCCAAGTCCTTCTTACTGAACTTGTTTGAGATGAATTTCTTTGTCTCCGTGACACAGCTAATATCCGTACCCAGGATAAGCATGTCGTCCACGTACAGACAAACGATCACACCTCTTCCATCAACGAACTTCGTGTAAACATACTTGTCCGTATCGCTGACCATGTAGCCATTTGACCTTATAACTTTGTCAAATTTCTCATGCCATATCTTGGAAGCTTGTTTAAGACCGTACAAGGATTTCACCAACTTGCAGACTTTGTCTTCAAGACCCCTGATGACAAATCCCTCTGGCTGTTGCATGTAAATCTCTTCGGTCAGCTCGCCATTTAGGAAAGCCGTATTCACATCCATCTGATGTATCACCATCTTATGTATTGCTGCGAGAGCAATCAACATTCTGATGGTGGTCATCCGGGCTACTGGAGCATACGTATCAAAATAGTCAATCCCCTGCTTCCGAGAAAACCCCTTGGCTACCAACCTAGCCTTGAACTTGTCAATAGTTCCGTCTGCTTTCATCTTCTTCTTGAAGATCCATTTGCATCCGATGGGTTTTGCTCCTTCAGGAAGATCAACCAACACCTAAGTGTTATTTGAGGTGATGGAATCAATTTTATTGTCAATCGCCTCCTTCCAGAAAACTGCGTCTCTGGTCTTCATCACCTCATCATAGGTAAGCGGATTAGCTTCCACATGATAGGTGACAAAGTCACTTCCGAAGTCCTTCGGCCTCCTCACTCGCTTCGTTAACGGCTCAGCGAGATCTGGTTCAACCGTTGTTTCAACAACAACATCTTCCTGGACCACATCTTCATTGAAGACCTGTGCACCCTCATTGTTCTCTGGAACATCCGCAAGAACAATATTCTTGTGCCTTACAAATTTGTCTTCAAAATATTCTGCGTCACAAGATTTAATGATATGATTTGACTCAATATCAAGAAATCTTCGAGCATCACTCTTTTTGGCATACCCCAAGAAGATCGTCTTAGTAGTCCTTGTCCCAAGCTTCTGAATCTTCAGATCTGGAAGCTTGACATATGCCAGACACCCCTACACTCGAATGACATTCAAGTTAGGTCTGACCTTGAACCAGAGTTCATGAGGAGTAACGTCTGATGTTGCATGAGGAACTCTATTTAGAATAAAAGTGGCCGTCAATGCAGCTTCTCCCCAGTAGCACTTAGGAAGACCAGCAGTCAATAATATTGAGTTAATCATTTCTTTTAACGTTATGTTCTTCCTCTCTGCTACTCCATTTGATTGAGGAGAGTATGGAGCCGTAGTCTCATTAACAATTCCACGTTCTTTGCAGAACGATGCGAATTCATGAGACCTGTACTCCCCACTTCGATCACTTCTTATCCTTTTGAGTTGTTGTCCAGTATGCCGCTCAGCTTCGGCTCTGAACTCCTTGAACTTCTCGAATACTTCGTCTTTAACCTTCAGCAAGTAGACGAACGCATACTTTAAGAAATCATCGATGAAGGTTATGAAATACTTCATCCCGGCCTTTGTAGAGAGCTGTTTGAAGTCACAGATATCGGAGTGTACCAACTCCAGAAGATCTGTACTTCAATTAACCCGAGGAAAGGGTTTCCTTGTTATCTTTGTTTGAGCACAAACTTCACATTTCTCTACCTTACCCCCACACTTGGAGATAAGTCCTAGACTAGACATTTTGTTTATTCTTTTACAATGAACATGTCCTAGCCTATTATGCCACAACTCAAGAGTATAAGCAGAATGAGTGACTTCATTAATCATATTAATTACATTGGACTGATTTACAAGCTAAATTTTGAACATTCCTTCGGTGTAAAAAGCTTTCCCGAAATATGTTCCTTTGATAGACATCACCATCTGGCCAGCATCGATGTCCATCCTGAGGCCTGCTTTGCAGAGTAGGCCTCCTGAGATCAGGTTCTTGGTGATAGCAGGTACGTGCTTCACGCCTTGAAGCGTCAGAGACTTCTCCGAAGTCAGCTTCAACACCACCGTCCCGATCCCGAGCACTTCAGCTTGTGCCTGGTTCGCCATCTTAACCACTTCAGAAGTAGGTGTGTAGGTGGTAAACCACTCCTTACTGGAGCAGACATGGCATGAGGCTCCAGTGTCTACCCACCAGTCAGAGTCAGTCCTTACCGCATCAACCTGTGCAATCATAGCAACAATGTCAGTGATCATAGATACCTTACTAGGCTCTCCTTGCTCTAATTGCTTGGCCTTTGCTTTACACTCATTCTTAAAGTGGCCCTTCTTGCCATACTTGAAGCAAGGCATTTGAGACTTTGGCTTCTTTTTCTTGATAGAAGTTCCCTTGACTTTTAGATTGTCAGGGTCCTTCTTCTTGCTGTGGGAAGCTGCCTGCTTTCCCCTTGGTTACTTGGTATGAACCATATTGGCGTTAGCCAATTGCTTGGACAGTGCGTCCACCTTCAGTTGAGCCCGCATCTGGTCCTCAACATAGATTTCCTGTAGGAGATCTTCAAGGGTGATCTCCAGCTTCTTCCTATGCATGTTTGCATAGAACTTGCTCCACCCACCGGGGAGCTTTGAGACAATCCCTCCAACAACAAACTTGTCGGGGAGGGGCATTGCCTCGTCTTCCAACTTCTGTCGCAGTTTCAGGAACTCCTTCACCAGCGGCAGCATAGACTTTTCGTCCTCAAAGAACCACTTGTGATATTTTTCAACCATAAATTTTTTACTGCGGTTCTTGTCTTCTTCGTAGAGTTTTTCCAGAGACTCCCATATGTCTCTGGCAATTGTCTTCTTACTGTAGGATTCTGCTAGAGAATCCTCCATAGCATTCAGGATAAGCAGCCTGCAAATGCTATTTTCTCTTCTCCACTTGGCCTGAAGTTTAGTAGCCGCAGTAATTACGGCAGCAGACCCAGTATCTGGAACGGTAGGTTCTTCCTCCAAAAGCACGTGATCTACGTCTTTGAGTTGAAGGATAAGATATACCTTCCTCTTCCAGACTTGGTAATGTTCTCCATCAAACTTTTCTAACTTGCAAAAGTTAGAATTGAAGAGTGAAACATTAACGTTTTCCATCGCAGCGATAAAGCTTTGAGATTGTTAGTGCCGGGGCACAATTTTCGATAGAAAACTGAGAAAATGAAACAATTGTAAAAACAATGTTTCAAATCAACACTTCAAGGAAGGTGATTCTGAATTACGAGATTGTTAGTGCCTGCTGGGGTGAATGATCACCGTTGCTCAAAGCTTTATTTGCCCTACACGAACAGCTTCCAGGAACCAGCAAGTTCGTCAGAGAACTTGGAACACTCCTGCTCTTCTGACTCCTCGGATGGACACGAACTCCCGTACAATAGCAACGCTGGTGCGGCGCCTTTCCTCTCTCTCTCTCTCTCGAAGGCTACTGGAAGATCAGAACTGTGTTAAAGAACACGTCTGAAATCTCTGTTTACTTGTGTTAAAAAACACTTCGTAAACTCTCTGTGGTGGCTTTTTTTTTTTCTGTATGTACCCAGCCTTGAGAGATAGAGGATGCCTTATATAGGCCCTGCAGTAACTGTTCGGTTGCCACAAAGTTAGAGACGTGGTAATAACCACCCCGAACATGTAGCAACCGTCCAGAACATGCCACTACAACAAATAGGGCTTATAATAGCATACAGGAAACGCCATAAAAGCCTTACTATCGCATATTGTGCATGCTATAATAGCCCCCGCTATAGTACCCGAACGCTATAATATTATAGCATTCATGAACGCTATTAAATGGTATAGCGTTCTGAAACAAAATGCTATTAAGCAATAGCGTACGCAAATGCTATTAACCAATAGCGTACACAAATTGCTATTAACCAATAGCGTATGCAAATGCTATTAAACAATAGCGTACACATGCAACAAATTAACCAATAGCGTACACGAACGCTATAGAGTTATAGCTCAGTAAAGTAAATAAGCATCACAATTGCAAACGTAGTTTATAGCATTTTTTATTGCAATATTTCTGATGTTGTCAATACAAAAAAATGCAGGTTCAACAACAAACAATATTATGTAGAACAATGATAGGCCTGTATCGCCAAAACTCATATGAAAAAGTATTTGGTAACACAAATTCTTTGTCCCAGAACATCGTATACATAACATGATATCAAATGTAAAGTATTAAAACATATTGTCATATAATAAGCTAATAATTCAAATATCGTAAACAAATATGGAACTTTATTACAATTTTACATTGTTCAATTCCCATAATGATTCAGAATTCTTCAAGCAGTTTATTGTTGGAACATGAGCCTTTTGCTAATTTTTCCCAAAGGTGCAGCTCATCGCTTCCTCAGAACTTTGTATTGCCTCAGAGAAGAGAGGAGAACAGACGGGCAGCTTCTATGGGCACAGAAACAAATTAAGTAATGAGGAACGGGGGTACAGTTAGAGGACTCGGTGGTGAAATTTGCTGATCTGAGTACATCATGTCCTTCTCCTTGAATTTCTCAGTCAGTCCCTGCACATTTTCCTTGAATTTCTCAGTAGTGCGACAGCACACCTCTGCACAGGCATCCAGAAGACCAAACAGCAATAAATTAGTTTGCTGATATATACATTAATTACAACTAGAGATATTGAGAACTTACTCGATGAAGTTATCGTATTCGATGGATTTGTTCTTGCCACTGCTCTTGTCGAACTTGGAGACGAGCAAGTCGAGGACCACAGGGGATTTGAATTAAAAATTATCCTATTCCAAATGTACATAATATCATCATCTTAATTACATTTTTTTTCAAAAACATATCCAAATATATATATATATATATATATATATATATATATATATATACATCTTATTGTTTCCTTTTATCATATCAGTCCCAAGCACAAGCCCACCCATGCCATTGTCGTTGCCAGTATAGGTCGGGCAGAAGACCCTGTCAAAGCCGGCAAGGAAGAATAAGGTCCAAAATGCAAAACAAAATAAAAAGAGGAGAGCAACTGTCATTGAAATAATATTTCAACTTACCGAAGTTTGTGAGAAAGCTGATGAAGACCTATTCCAACCATACTAAAAATAATCCAGTAATGCATAATTCTAATATATGTCTATTTAGGGGAATGTATATCTTTCATAGTAGTTAGGCTTGATTAATAGGGACTTAAACATGCAACACAACCTGTAGAACCCACATCAAATTAGGATGATACCAAGCTAGTGGGTGTTCCACCTGGGAAGGAAGATAACCTCACTTTTATGTTTCATTTGATTTTTATGTTTCATTTGATTTTTTTAACTTTTTATGTTACGGGTTTGGGAAGGTTCCTAATGTATGCACAAAATTCTCCAAGAATGCAGATAACTTATTAAAGACTAAAATATCTCATGTAGATAACTTCCCACTTTTAAGTATATCCAGGACTAAAATATATCATGCAGATAACTGGAAGTCTGAAAAGGCAACAAAAGGTTATAAACGAGTCTGTCAACTCTCTACCTGTTAACGTTGTTATCAAAGTTACAAACCTTGAATACCTCAAAAGCTTATACAGCAAGGGACAAGGCATTTGTGTTCAAGATACATGATTAGAAAATTTTGAAATACAACTAGTGACAAATGCAATAAACAGATTACAATAAACATGAGAGGGAAAAGACATCTCTTTGTTGAATTTTATGCAGGTTATTTGGGGGCTGAGTTCAGTTTCAGTAATACTTGTACATAGCTGTTGTGTCATGATTGTAGGAAATTTGATAACCATACATTTGACAACTATTAGAACCCTGGTATATTATTATAATTTGATTTGTGTAAGAATTGAAGAAGGCATCTTGGTTACAGACAATAATATAGGGTAACATAAGTAATTAATTGCTGGTAATTCTACTCTTTTTTTCTTCAAGATTTTATAATGCATCGTCTTCACGTATATGTCTATTGGATAAAAAGGTAGCAACTTATCTGGAATCAAAATTTCCAATTTGATACACGAAATGGTCGAGTATGTCACCCAAAATTGTGCCCCCATAACCTTCTCCCCTTAAGACCTGAACCCGATTTTAACAAGATTTATTCTTCCATTACTGTATAGTTCTTTATTCGACCGCTTCTGGGTCTCGTGGTATATAAGGCAGAAGACTTCTTTCACGAGCTGGTCTTTGACTCTCTAAATAAACTTTTTTAAGAATATGAAATGAATCAGACTACTCATATTACAACTTCTCTACCATTATTACATAAAATATTCATATATCCTAGTTTAATTTATAAAGGGTTTTTTTAGACAAGAATGTTATAAAGAAATGATCAATCAGTCATTACTTGACCAAGAAATCAGTTAATCTAACTAATTAGTGGCCGATTAATAAAAAATTCAAGCGACCACACAAATGTGATTAATTGACAGAGTAGCCCAATTATCGTGTAACCAGAGCCATGGACCATGAGCACAGTGAAAACCACTTAATATAACATTCTTGGCAAACATTTTGTGTGTGCTGGCAGCGTCATTTTCTATAGAAACACTAACTATTTTTCTCATCTCTAGTTTTCCAAATTTATTATACCCACAAGAAAAGGGACGGTCTTTAGGCTCACCCTGGACAGAATTTTCGCCGAATCATCGGATGAAAATAGGGCTATCTAACACCAACAGGTAGAAACAAGATAACTCAGAGGAAATAAACAAATGATTTCACACCGCATATAACAACAAAATCACACTATCACATTGAACTAAATAAATATCCTAAAAATGCACCAAGAACTTAGAATCACACCAAGAGAAAGACATCAGATCCACATTAAATTATCTCCTAACAAAAACCAACAGTATAAACTTATGGCAGAGAATAAGTGGCATATATCCAACACCCTATAATATACAGGTATTTAATGTTGCGCCAATAGGAGTCTGAAGATGAAGAGTTGGTGGTAGAAATGAGAAAGTTTGGATGAATGAGGCAAAAGTAAAAGGCAAGATGATTTGCAGTAAGGACATAGTAAGAGGCATAGGAGTTATAACGATCAATGGTGAATGATGAACTGTATTTTCAGTAAACCTAGGATTTAAAATAGAGAGATTCTTCAGCTTATCCAGAAGACTAAGAAAGAGGTAAGCAAGGATAAAATAGATCAAAATTTTAAGAAAGGATTTAGCACAAGTTTATGGTATAATAAAATAGAAGACACGCAGTCAATTCACCATGCACTAGCGATCGAACCTCTCGAAGTTTGACTGCATAATTCAGAGTGGCTTTAGATGTATATTGATCAAAATTTGTCTTATACAATGAATCAAGATATCCACGTAGAAGTCTTTGGCCTGCAAATTACTCAATTTTAAACAAGAATTTGATACATAACTACCTTCCATGTGAGGAAATGATGGTGTGATCTGGACCCTCCATTGTGTCTGTTAGCTTGTACATGTTCCTCTTGTATACAACTCCCCTGACAGACTTGGCAAAGAAAATACTTGAATGTTTGTACTTTAGGTGTTCTTTACTGTAAAAAATTAAGAAGAATAATCGATAATATGTGAAATACCAACTTGAGATGTAACTTCTGAAACATAACAATCAAGGAAGTCACCATTAACCGAAAACTACATCAGATAAGTTGTGTAGTTAGAATCTTACCTTGAGAACAGACTCATGTATATGGTCATTCATAACCAAGCATCTTTCCAATATACTATTCCAATACAGCTGTACAATTCCCCAGATAATAAGCCAGATAACCAAAAGCAGCTCTAAAATGTACTCCAGATAATAAGCCATATATACCATATGGTCATGGGTCGATCATATAAAATAAACGTTATCATAGGAAAGCAAAGAGTTGAAGAAATGTTATCAACATTCAAATTGTACCATTAATCGTGAAGGGGCATCAAAAGAAAACTAAGTTTGTAAATGATAGAAAACTTAAAAATGTATCACTATGTATCCAACTCTAATTATCAAAAAAAACCCAACAAGTCTAGTTTCCATCCCAAATTTACTTGTAGCTTCTATCCACATCCAAAAAGTATCTACTTCATCGCCAACCTACACAAATTTGAAAAGATAAATTTGTACCTACAATGAAAAAAAATATAAACAACAATATTTATCATGCATATATATACCTATTCATCCAACATCGCAATGTGTTTGGTCGGCCATGCAGTAGCACTTCCTTATATTTCTTCTATTGTTTTATTACCGAAACATGGTCTATATAATGGTGCTTTGGGTTGTAAAATCAGATCTACCCAAACTCGAGAGACATCTTTTCCAAGAGCTTTACCATGAACCACCGTTTTTGGGTCATTCGTAACCCAACGTCCAATTGCAACAATTTCCTTCGGTTTCTTCCAATTTAGCAACTTGCATTTTTTGTCTTTCGACAAACGGCTAATACTTCCATTATGTGACTAAAACAAAAATGAAGAAATGTTATATTTAATACTCGTAAGTAATGGATTCTTCAAGATAAAATATCGTATATCTTACCTGTGGAGTAGTAGATGGAGTTGTTGAAACGTTGTTTTGCTCATTTGATTTTATATTGTTTCCTTTTGAATGTAGATTCCCCTCATCAACGTTCTCCTCTTCATCAGTGTTCTCCTCATCAGTTTTTTCCTCCTCATCTATGTTCTCCTCATCACTACTATCTTCATCGTCATTCTCCTCATCCTCCTTTTGCTTTTGTTGATCATGACCCTATAGGAAAAAACATATAAAGAATCATATATATACCAAAAAAGGAAAAAGTTGTCCATGCATATTAGAATTAGTAAACTTACTTGATTTTTCAGTAAAGTATCAATCAAATTGTTTTGTTTTTCAAGTAACTTCGATATTGAGTTAATTTGCCCTTGCATGGAATCAACTTCGCTTTGGGAATTCATATCTTCATCCATATTCACCTCATCGTCATTATCTTGTTCTTGTTGATCACATTTCTAAAGAAGGCAAACATCATAGGCTATAGGTGCAAAAAAAAAGAATTATCAAAGGCACAATAAGAACTAATTACCTGATTTTTCATTAAAGTATTTATCAACTTGGCTTGTTTTTCAACTAAATTAGACATTGAGTCAATCTTTCCTTGCATTGATTCAATTTTACTTTCAAGCCTAACAACTTTTTCAGAATACTTCGCTTGTGCCACTAATTTAGATTTAGTTGCTCCAGTCCCGGCTCCTCTAAGCCTACCTCGTTGTTCGGGTTATGTAATTACTTGTGAAAGTGCATCACCATCACAACCTGATTTTGGGTATCCCTCTGATGATGGTGCAAGTAGGATTTCCTTAGCCTTTTTCTGAAATTACAATAAATGAAAATTTTAATTAATTCTTCATCCTAATTGAATTTATATCACTTACAACATCACTGAATTAGCCATGAACATAATTGGGTTATACATACGATGAGTTCATTATCCTTTGGGTTTTTAGCTTCACCTTCTTTATTAGTATATCCTCGAATCCAAGCACGAAGTCTTACTTTTTCTTTAGGACATGGACCCTCTTTTTTCTGTATTATAGTTAGATAAAGTCTACTTTCAATTGATAGGTACATAAATAAAAATACACTACTAAAATACCCCACTTTACCGACGGAAGTTTAGCGACGGACGGATTCCGTCGCTAATAGCGACCAGTTTTCGACATCTTAGCGACGGATTAGCGACAGACAACATAACATAATTTTTTCCAATTTTAAATGTTAAAATATGTCGGGTTTCCGTCGCTAAGTCGACGAACGTTAGCGACGGATTCTTTTTCGTCGCTTATTCGTCGCAAATGTTGGCGACAAAATCTTTAAAACATTGGCGGGAACTTTAGCGACTAAGTGGCGACGGATATATCCATCGGAAAATACCTTTTAATTGGCGACGGTGTAGCGACTAATTTATTCCGTCGCTATTCCGTCGCTAGATTCTGTGCCCTAACTTAAATTGAACCGACGGGAGGGAATTTTTCATTCCCCCCAAAACTCTCTCTCTCTCTCTCGGCTCTCTCTCTCTCGCGCGCGGCTCTCTCTCTCTCTCTCGCGGCTCTCTCTCTCTCTACCAGGTATCTCTCTCTCTCTCTCTCTCTCTCTCTCTTTCTCTAATTTTGGGTTTTGGGGCCGGGAGGGAAGTGGGGGGGGGGGGGTCGGCTTCGCGGGGGGTGGAGAGGGCGGGGGGGGTGGTGAATGGGGTCAGGGGGTTGGGGGGGTGTAGGGAATGGGGGCGGGGGGGGGGGTGGGGAATGAGGGTCGGGGGGTCGGGGGGTGGGGAATGGGGGCAGGGGGGTCGGGGGGTGGGGGGTGGAGAGGGCAGGGGTGTCGGAGGGGGTGTTGAATAGGGGCAGGGGGGTCGGGGGGGGTCGGGAATGGGGGCAGGGGGGTCGGGGGGGCGGGGGGTGGGGGGTGGAGAGGGCAGGGGGGTCGGGGGGGTGGGGAATGGGGGCAGGGGGGTCGGGGGGGGTGGGTAATGGAGAGGGCAGGGGGGTCGGGGGGGGGTGTTGAATGGGGGCAGGGGGGTCGGGGGGGTGGGGAATGGGTTGCATTCCCCGATACGGATACGGTTTGGCATGTCCCGATCCTAAGAAATAATACTATTTCATTTAATTTAATTTCATTTAATTTCAAAACTACTAAGAAATAATACTTAAAACACTTAAAATTATGCCTAAATGTATAAATTATATATTTTTAAATGTAAATAATTTATTAATAATTATTTGTTTTCTAATACCAAAAAAATCCGATACTTCGATCCGATACCGCCGATACTACCGATATCGCCGATACCAATACTAGATTGCTTAGACTTATATTGCAAGGTAACTAGATACAAGTTATGATACAATGTAAATGCAAGTATACATGTTAGCTAGATAGCTTAGACTTATATTGCAATCTCCTATTCACACGAGTATTGATATCGCCGATGCCAATACTCGTAGGAATATATAGTCCGATACCGATTCCGATACCGATACTTTGAACCTTGATTTAAATACATGTTAGTATAGTATCTTCACATATATGTTAAGAGTATATACATGATTAGCAAGGTAACTAGATACAAGTTATGATACAATGTAAATGCAAGTATACATGTTAGCTAGATAGCTTAGACTTATATTGCAATCTCCTATTCACACGAGTATTGATATCGCCGATGCCAATACTCGTAGGAATATATAGTCCGATACCGATTCCGATACCGATACTTTGAACCTTGATTTAAATACATGTTAGTATAGTGTCTTCACATATATGTTAAGAGTATATACATGATTAGCAAGGTAACTAGATACAAGTTATGATACAATGTAAATGCAAGTATACATGTTAGCTAGATAGCTTAGACTTATATTGCAATCTCCTATTCACACGAGTATTGATATCGCCGATGCCAATACTCGTAGGAATATATAGTCCGATACCGATTCCGATACCGATACTTTGAACCTTGATTTAAATACATGTTAGTATATTGTCTTCACATATATGTTAAGAGTATATATATGATTAGCAAGGTAACTAGATACAAGTTATGATACAATGTAAATACAAGTATACATGTTAGCTAGATAGCTTAGACTTATATTGCAATCTCCTATTCACACGAGTATTGATATCGCCGATACCAATACTCGTAGGAATAGTCCGATACCGATATACATTGTAGAGCTCTGTTTTGCTATTCTGGACATGTTGTGACCTGTGCTGTTCTAAATAGGAGCCAGACACACTCCTGAGACGGGGGAGTATGTATAGTGATGTGGATTCTTACTAACTTATCATGTGAACCCATTTATGGGCCCTTCATTGAACCTTCTCATGTGCAACTTTCAGTCCATTCACAGTTCCCTATATTGTACTCTACATCACCTAGTTCACTTATATCTAACATCCTAACCCTAATCCAAATTTATGAGTATCGGTATCGGGCTATTCTTATGTTTAGTTTGTCTTACGATACAGATTTTCACATCCAAATTGAGGATGAGTCGTTATTTTGTTGATCGTACATGGATGTACAAACGGCAACACGAGAGTAGAATTAGTGTGAGTGACAATTTTCAGGTAGGCGTGGAAGTATTTCTTAATTATGCAATGAGCAAAGCTCAGTACATGGACGGTAACAAAATTAAGTGTCCATGTGTTAAATGTCACAATAGACGTTACGAAGAAGTGGTGACTGTGAGAGATCATTTGACCCGTAAGGGTTTCGTACGTAATTACGGCCTGTGGTCATCGCAAGGTGAACTATATTCGGAAAGACAGACTGCGGAAGCTGCTACTTATGCTTTTGATGATAATGCTGCAACGGATGTCATCGAAGACCACGGATGCTCTGTTGATTATGGAGATCTGCAGAACCTTGCACGAGATATGGTGTATGATGCGGCAGGGCCTAATTTTGATCCGGAGGATCCTAATCCCGAGGCGAAGGAGTTCTATGACATGTTTCAGGACGTAGATACTTCTCTATATCCTGGTTGTGAGACTCATTCCGCACTGTCAGTGACGATGCGGTTGTTGAACATAAAGTCTGATTTTAACTTGCCACAAGCTTGCTATAATCGGATCACAGAAGTAATCAAGGAGGTGTTACCGAAGGAATCAAAAGAGCTACCAAAAAACTTCTACAAGTCAAAGATGATGGTCCGACAACTGGGACTGGGGTACGAGAAGATAGATTGTTGTCGCAACGGATGCATGTTGTACTACAAAGATAATTGCGTATCAGAAAGTTGCAGCTTCTGTAATGCGGATCGTTACAAGCCAGTACAGGGAAAAGAAAAGTCGACTAGAAAACGACGTCCTTACAAGTATATGCATTACTTGTCGATCACGAAGCGCTTGCAGAGGATGTATATGTCTCTAAATACAGCAGAACACATGACGTGGCACAGCGAAGAACGCATAAAGGACGAAGGAGAATTGTCACATCCTTCGGATGGAGAGGCGTGGAAACATTTTGATTTGTGTCATCCAGATTTTGCTGCAGAGCCTAGAAATGTACGCCTGGCGCTATGTGCTGATGGCTTCGTCCCTTTCGGACAGTCGGGATCTCAGTACTCATTCTGGCCGGTCATTCTTACCCCTTACAATCTGCCACCATGGATGTGTATGAAGACTCCTTATATGTTTCTGACAGCTATCATACCCGGTCCTAAAAATCCGACGAAGAACATCGATATATATTTACAACCGTTGGTGGATGAGCTGAAACAGCTGTGGGAGATCGGCGTCACGACCTATGATATTTCCAGGAAACAGAACTTTCAGATGAGAGCTTCACTCATGTGGACAATCAATGATTTTCCAGCATACGGTATGCTGTCGGGATGGAGTACGCACGGCAATATGTCTTGTCCGATATGCATAGAAAATAGTAAGGCGTTCCGTCTTAGGCATGGAGGAAAAACTTCTTTTTTTGACTGTCACCGTCAATTTCTGCCCGCGACCCATCCTTGGAGAAAGAATAAGGACGCGTTCAGATATGGAAAACAAGAATTTTCTCAACCTCCTGCCAGATTTTCGGGATACGATATTTGGGAAGTTGTAAAGGAATTGCCCACCGCAATGGAAGATCCATCGAACCATTGTTTCGAGGGGTTCGGACAAAGCCATAACTGGACCAAACGGAGTATCTTCTGGGACTTGCCTTATTGGAAAGATAATCTTATAAGGCATAATCTTGATGTCATGCATATCGAAAAGAACGTGTTCGATAATGTCTTCAATACCGTCATGGATATTAAAGTAAAGACGAAGGACAATCCAAAAGCAAGACAAGACATAGCCGAGATATGCAAGCGTCCTCATCTGAACTTGATACAAAGGGGTGCTGGTGGACAATTAAGTAAGCCTATAGCACTATACACATTGAGCAAGGAAGATAGATTAATAATCTGCAAGTGGATATCTAATTTAAGATTTCCTGACGGCTATGTTTCGAATTTGTCTAGATGCGTTGATCTCAATGAACGCAAGCTAACAGGAATGAAGAGTCACGACTGCCACGTGTTTATGGAAAGATTACTGCCCATTGCTTTGAGAGAGTTGTTGCCTTCTGCTGTATGGGTTCCGTTGGCCGAGCTGTCTACATTCTTCAGGGATATCTGTTCAACTAAGCTGACGGTGCAACATATGGTACAACTTGAGGAGAAGATTGTCTTAACAATCTGCAAGTTAGAGAAAATATTTCCACCGGGCTTTTTCGACAGCATAGAGCATCTACCGATTCATCTAGCATACGAAGCCCGTGTCGGTGCATCTGTTCATTATCGATGGATGTACCCCTTTGAAAGGTAAATAAAAATCGATATAATTTAAGTGAAATTTAAGTGGATTTTACAATTTATTGTTAATTCTCAAGATAATTTGTCTCTTTAGGTACCTACACCATCTAAAGAAGAAAGTTGGCAACAAGGCTCATATAGAGGCTTTGATATGCGAATCATATCTTATCGAGGAGGTGTCAAATTTCTGCTCCATTTATTTCGATACTCATGTCGAGACAAATCGAAATAGACCTCAAAGGAATGAAGAAGACGTTGAGGATGGAGGTATATTCAATTTAAGGGGCAAGCCTATTGGGGCTAGTAAGAAACGGTGGTTGACCGACGATGAGTATGATACCGCTCACCGATATGTCTTGTTAAATTGTGACATACAAGAAGTGAGAGATTTGGAGAAGTAAGTGACTACGCCTCGTTATAATCTCTAATTTGGTGAATTAAGTGACTACACTTATTTTTATTCTCTCTAACAGTGTATTTAGAGGTGAAGTCAAAATGAGGACACCATATATTACAGATGAGGGACTTCAAAGAGAGGTTGATTGTACCTTTCCGTCCTGGTTTCGTAAATACGTAAGTAACTGAGATAATATGTTATGCGGCTACCATTAAAATATATGCAGCTAAAATATTTAAATTATCAATACATGTTTACAGGTTTTATTGCCTGAAACAACACTCATAAATGAGAGCATTCGTTATTTGGCATTGGGACCGAAGAAGCATGCAAAGACTTTGTCAGGCTATGTCGTTAATGGCTTCAAGTTTAAGTCAACTCAGCATGCTATAAATGCCGAATTTCTCAATGACGGCTTCGATACCAAGAATTCTGGTGTTTGCATAAGAGGCACCATCTATGACGACGAGCCGGACTTTGACTATTATGGAGTGCTTCGGGAGATTGTAGATTTACAATATAGTGCCCCATATGATATGCATATTGTGATGTTCAAATGTGAGTGGTTCGATACGAGACCAAATATCGGTTGGAGAATCGATAAACAATTTGGATTCGTCGATATAAATCATCGCAGGAGGTATAGAGGGTCCGACACGTTTGCGATAGCAAGTCAGGCTGTTCAAGTCTACTATACAAGCTACCCAAGGCGTCGTAGAGATCGATTTGACTGGTGGGCAGTATGCAAGATTAAATCTAGAAATACATTCAACGTTGGAGACCCAGCATACCAAGAGGACCAGATCGAGAAGCCCCAATACATGGGACAACAGTCGGATACCATGGACGTGGAAGATGTCGATATACCTCATGCTGAGGAAAATAGAGGGGAGGAAGAGGTTGATATACAAGACTTAGCTGTCAACCAGGGGAGAAAGAGGCGTCTTGTCCCAAGTATTGAGCCTGAAGAAGAAGAAGAAGAAGAAGAAGAAGAAGAAGAAGAAGAAGAAGAGGATGAGGATGAGGATGAGGATGATGATACAGATGAAGTCGACGATGAGGATGATGATATAGATGAAGTCGACGATGAGAATGAGGATGAGAACGATGACGATGACGATGAGGACGAGGACGATAACGATGATTAGATTAAATATCGGTATATATTAGAAGCACTTACAACTAACTTAGTGAATTCAGTTTAGACGGACACATTCTTATTTCAGTTTATGTTTTTGTCGTTCGATCATCTACTTATTGTATGATTTTCTTTTTACAGATGGCACTCTTAGTTCTCATTGTCTTGACGGCTCTCGCCGCCCTGCTGCTGGTATATATATTTTAGTTCAGTTTTATATTCATTTATACTTCTATATTGTTAATTATATTTATGTGTTCTATTTACAGGTCATGGTCACTACCACTCGTGCTGCTGGCAGTGGCCGTGGACGTGATGGTAGTGGTGCTGGTGGTGGCGGTACTGGCCGTGGTGGGCGTGGTGGTAGCGGCACTGGCCGTGGACGTGATGGTAGCGGTCGTGGTGGTAGCGGCACTGGCCGTGGACGTGATGGTAGTGGTCGTGGTGGTAGCGGTCGTGGTCGCCTTCCACATTCCCCGGATATAGAGTCCTCCGATCCCGACCTGGAGAGCCCGGCCACAGACTCTTCCCGCCGTCGATCTATCTCTGCGCTACCTTCATCTTCATCGAGGCCTGAGACTCCATCCGCTAGCGGATCCGTTCCGCCCCCGGATGCACCAGCGGGTACACCATCAGTTACTGCAGGGTGGGCTCCGGAGTACCCCCGGATTCAGCTTCATCCTGCTACCGGTGAGTACATCCGCGGACCCGCGGATCCTCCGACGCCTCCAGAGAGGCCGATAGGCGAGAACCGACGAGAGCTATGGCCCGCGGGTGATACGTAAGTAAATTTAAGTTAATTTATTAAATTTGTTTCATTTATTCAAGTTAATAATCCAGTCTTTGCTTCTTTGTAGGTTTTTCCCGTATGATGCTGCCCGGATACTCGGGCAAATTATCCGGAAAAACTACCATGGCCCCTACCTCAATTTTTCTGAGGTGCCTCAGAACATGCAGTACGTCTGGCTCGAGGAGATGAAGGTATATATATATCTTTTGGTTAATTATTAATTATTCTTTAATCCACTAATTTTTTAATTACGTGATAATTTAATTTGTATGTCAGACGACGTTCTGGTGGCCCCCCCATCGCGAGGAGTTGATTCGCAAGGCCTACAAAGCCGCCACCGGGAAGAAGATACGGGATGCGGTGTACGACGTTCGTACGGTACATTCGAGGAAGAAGTAGCTCCGGGAGGAGTACTACGAGCAGATGTTGGATAAGATGAATACTGCTCAGTACAGGGAGAAATCAGAGAAAGCGAAGGCGAGCAGACAGGCCGCTGGTCTGCATACGGGAGGTTCAAGGCCCCACGCAGCGACGCGTGCAGATTTGGTGAGATACCGCAAATTCATTTCACTATTAAATTCGGTACTATTAATATACGTAGTTAATTAAATTCGACGTATATTTCGTATGCAGGCACAACGGGCGGTAAAGGAGGGGAGAGAGCCGGAGTCGGTCACCGCCTATGATGTATTCCTGCATACACACAAGAGGCGGGCAGACGGAAGCTTCGTCGACGCGAGGGCCCAGGCGACTGATGTAAGTAATTACGTTTATGAGATTTATATTAGAAATATAATTATTGTTAACTTAATTAGGTGAACGTAGGATTCAAATTATAACTTAGGGAAACATAGGATTTAGATTATAACTTAGGAAAACTTATAGTATAAACACATTCATTGGATAGGCTGCATATCGTGAGGCCCTTAGTCAGATTGAGCCCCCTGCCGAGGTTGTCGGCGAAACGACGCCCACCCAGACGCCCTCTTCTATGGCCGCTCGCTACGACGACGTGTTCGTGGAGTCTGTCGGCGGCTTTAATAAAGGGTGCGTCTACGGCGTAGGTTCCCTGGCGGCGTCGTTGCAGGGCGCGACTCCGAGATATCCACCGCCCCCGCCTCCTCCCGCGCCCCCGTCGGACGATATGAGGACGCAGCTTGCGACTCTCACCTCCGATATGTCGGAAATGCGGAGTCTAATGTCGGATGTGCTGGAGCGCCTTCCGCGTCCTTCTTCTGCTCCCGGTCCAGATCCGTCTGCTCCCGGTCCGTCTAGTGCGGTTGCCGGTCCTTCCGACCCTGGACGTTATTCATTTGACCGTTCTGCCGAGGTCCGCCTGGTACCGGATACTGCGCTCATTGGGCTCATGGACTTGATGTCGCCAGAGCAGCTCCGCACGCTTCCAGAGCATGTATTGTCCCAGGTGCCGGCGTACATGGTGGAAGAGTACATCCGCAGAGCCGAACGACGACGCGATCCATCTCAATGATATTTGTACTGTTTTTGGATATTTGTACTGTTTTTGGATTTTGAATTCTGGATATTTTGGAAGCGTACATGAATGTTTGGATATTATGAATTTGTGTTTGGATATTTGTACATAGATGTTTGGATATTTCTGTTTGATATTGGATATTATGAATTTGGATATTTGGATATTTGGATATTTGTTGATCGTACATGGATGTTTGGATATTGGATATTATGAATATGTGTAATATTTACGAAAAGGAAATAGAATGTTTCTGTAATTTTTTTTAATTAATGTTGTATTTAGCGACGGACTAGCGACTAATTAGCGACGGATATTTCTTTTTAGCGACCGATGAGGGACTAACTAGCGACGGAAAATCCGTCGCTAACTGGGTTATATAAATATTTGCAGTTACCGACGGACGAGCGACGGACAATCCGTCGCTAACTGGTTGAAATAAATTTGCAGGTAGCGACGATCTAGCGACCAACTAGCGACGGAACTTCCGTCGCTAACTGGGTACAATTAATATTAGCGACGGAATATCGACTACCTAGCGACGGCACATCCGTCGACATGGTTCTGGAAATATGGTAGGTTTTCAGAGACTTAGCGACGGATAATGGGTCGCTAATCCGTCGCTAATCTGTCGAGGATGACGACGGACTAGCGACGGCTTAGCGACCCATTATCCGTCGACATGGTTCTGGAATTATGGAAGCTTTCCAGAACCAGGCCGACGCCCTACCCGTCGCTAATCCGTCGCTATAACGTCGAGGTTAACGACGGAATGGCGACGGAATAGCGACCGATTTTGCGTATCAGGAACCTCTCTGATACGCTTTTACCGACCTATTTACGACGGCTTAGCGACGGATATTTTAATATTATATGGCATGTAAACCGACGGGAACAAGTCGCTAATCCGTCGCTAATCCGTTGAAAGGCAACCGTCGGTAATCAGTCGCTAGTCCGTCGGTTAACCATTTGTCCGACGGCTTAGCGACGGACAAATTTTAGCGACGACGTATTTCCCGACGGCCATTTTCATCAAATATCCGTCGCTATGCCGTCGGTAATTTATGTTACCGACGGATTCGCGACGGATGTGGCCGTCGCTAAAGTTGGTTATTTTGGTAGTGATATAAAAACAATATAAATTGTATACTTACTAATATTTCATCCGCAATGCGAGCAAATCCTTTTCGACTTCCTAGGTAACGCATAGTTTGTTTCCCTCTCACTTCCTTGAATGTTGTAGACTTCTCCTACATACACTCATATGCATATTATTATATAGGAACAAAAGTTTTATATAAACCCTTCAAAATGTATTTACTTTACCTTAAACTTTTTTGTTGATCTTTTCTTTACAAATACTTCCCACTCTGTTGGGTCTATGTCATTCGGCCTTTTCTTCAAAAAATTTCCTAATTTTGATTTGTTTGCTCTATCTAGTCTCCCCATTTGTTGCAGAACATAAGTTTTCGCCTCTTCCTCTCGCTCCTTGAATGTGAACTTTTGCTACAAGTAAAATAAAATTAGAAATAGTTATTAGCAATAAAGAAGTTCAAACTGCATTTAACCTTATAAGCTTTTTTATCTTACCATGACTGCTTGCCAGTAATATTCTTTGTTCTCATGAGGTACGTGTCTCCAATTATCAAATGTTATCGACACCATTTCACGTGTTAAACATCCTACATAAGTTGATAGATCTTTCGAGTTCTTTCCAATGGGTTGACCATCTTCATTTAATTCCACCTCTAGCCTATTCCCACTTTCTACTGGCAAAGCACTGCACCTCGTAGGTCCACGGGTCCTTGTTGTATGTGTCTCATTTAATGGATTAGACAGTTGGTCTCTAGAATCATTTGGCATTTCGTCAGCTAGTACATTTGAATCTTCTTGCTCACAAGATTTGTTCTTGTCTCGTTTTTTCTTCTTTGCTTTTTTCCTTTGCTTGATTTGCACTCTGTAAGTATGCAAGGCAAACATATATTAGAAATACAATTACGTTCTACTTTCATCATTGTTGTATACAAAGAATTGTTAACTTACCACATTTGAACCTTCTTGCTCACTTATACGTAATCCAGCATTAGGATCATTCATGAGATCGGCCTCAAGGCTTCGTTTTTGCTTCTTTGCCCTTTTCTTTGCATGTTTTGAACTCTACAAATATGCAACAAATTAATACATTAACAAATAAATGAGATTTCTCTAAACTTTAGAATTAAAGGGTTATATTACCTCAGCTAGAGCCATGTTATGCACCAACTAATCACAAAGGGATCTGCAGACAAACAAAAATGGAGGGAATTTTGAAGCTAGGAGATTCAAAAATGAAGCTTATTGGCCTTACCAAAGTTAGGAGTATGTTGGTCTCATGAGTATGTCTATCATTTAATATAAATGGGCAAACTCACATTCAAATACTATATTTCAAACACTATATTCCAGTAATGGGCAAACTCACATCCAAAAACTATACTTGTTACCTTCTTCTTCATAGCAATCAATATGGCAAAATAACTCATATATATTGCAGACAAACAGATGTGCTTCTATCATGAGAAATTTTCATGACAGTCTACATGTTGTCAATTGGGCAAGTATCAAAATACTTGTTACCTGTTCTATCATCCAATTGCAGTAATAGAATAGTAGTATGTTCAAGAAAATTAACAAGACCTTTGTCATTTTAAAATTCTAAAGTAAGCAGCACTTTACATTAACAAGCAAGCATCTGTACGAGTTAAAGAGTATGTTTACCTACACATACCAGGCCACCAACACAATGAGTTGCTCTAGCAAACAACAGTCCTACATGGAACCCTTATTGAAAGCTAAGTGTTTGATCAATGAGCAGTCTATCCTACAATTCACCACTTGCCTTGAGGCCCTCGAAAAAGGATATGCCAGCACTTTGTAAAAGGGGAAAACCAAGTACCAACAAGAAGCAACATTATCTCTAAAAGAGATGATGGTATATATGATCAGTCCTTATTGAGAAAGATAGTTAAGATATGATCACATAAAGCCCCTCTATGCAAGTTGGTCCTTAATTTTATCTCTGTATGGAGGGAATTTTGAAGCTAGGAGATTCAAAAATGAAGCTTATTGGCCTTACCACAGTTAGGAGTATGTTGGTCTCATGAGTATGTCTATCATCTAATATAAATGGGCAAACTCACATCCAAATACTATATTTCAAACACTATATTCCAGTAATGGGCAAACTCACATCCAAAAACTATACTTGTTACCTTCTTCTTCATAGCAATCAATATGGCAAAATAACTCATATATATTGCAGACAAACAGATGTGCTTCTATCATGAGAAATTTTCATGACAGACTACATGTTGTCAATTGGGCAAGTATCAAAATACTTGTTACCTATTCTATCATCCAATTGCAGTAATGGAATAGTAGTATGTTCAAGAAAATTAACAAGACCTTTGTCATTTTAAAATTCTAAAGTAAGCAGCACTTTACATTAACAAGCAAGCATCTGTACGAGTTAAAGAGTATGTTTACCTACACATACCCACCAACACAATGAGTTGCTCTAGCAAACAACAGTCCTACATGGAACCCTTATTGAAAGCTAAGAGTTTGATCAATGAGCAGTCTATCCTTTGCATCACCACTTGCCTTGAGGCCCTCGAAAAAGGATATGACAGCACTTTGTAAAAGGGGAAAACCAAGGAACACAATCTCGAAACAAGAAGCAACATTATCTCTAAAAGAAAATTAACAAATGGATCCTAAACAACAACAAATCACAACTTTATATTTTAAGAAACTACATCCAAACAATATATTCCAGTAAATGTGCAAATCATGAAGAAATCCATGGAACACAATCTCAGTTAAGAGCAGACACCAAATATATTATGCAAACAACAAAATTCAAATTAAACCAAATCAAACTCTGAATTGTAAATAACGTGAACAAATCCTTTGTTACCTAATGCCATATGATGAGCATTTGGGAATATCAAATTGGTTTCATAAGATTAAAGATAGAAAAAAGAGAGCCTACTTATACATAAATGCCCTAACAATCCATTCTAAGGTAGCTATCACTACCATCCTCAATATTCTTATCTAGTTTTGATACATCCACAGGTGCCGATGATGGTGTATAGACATTCTGATCATCATCCATATCCATCTCATGAAAACCTCTTGGTGATGCCTTTAACACAACGTACCAATTAGATGAAGTAGTGTCCTTAGAATAAAACACTTGTGTTGCCTGTGATGCTAGAATAAATGAGTCTCTTTCAAAGTGGTGTTTTCCTTGGTGCAGGTTAACCAAGGTAAACCCGTCTTCTACTTTGACACCATTTGTTGTGCTAGCCCAATCACAATCAAAAATAGGAATGTGAAAAGTATGATAATCCAAGCAAACTATGTTTTTAATCACTCTATAGTAGAAAACTGTATCAGTGACTTGATTTCTATCCTTCGAGCTAGATCTACAAATAGTTGATGCCTCAAGTGAAACACCGATGTTCTGCCTAGACTTCTCAGCATCCTTTTTATGGTAGCGGTGACCATTGATAATATATCCTGAATAAGACACGCCATGTTTTGAAGGGCCATGTGCAAGCCCTCTTAACATATTGGATATGTTATCACTGGGTTGCCCCTCAATCTGTTCAAAATCAAAATAAAAAGACAACATCTTTTTAAAATTTTGTGCTAAGGTACTGAAAAAACAAAAGTTGTAACCTTTTGTTTTAACCAAGATGAGAATTCCTTGGAATGACGATCTTGAAGTAAATTCTCATTTTTAGCAAGGCGTCTATCCAAAAGTTGTAACTACTTCAAGTGCATCCTAAGAGGGAAAACAATTGTTACACGATATTATATAGACAAGTTACTTTGAAGTTAATATGTTTTCTAATAACTTACTCAAGATAAGGTTCAACTTCAGCCATATTGAACAATACATAACGGTGAGCACTTTGTAGCTTCTGTTCATCCAATGTCACTATTGTTCCCTTCGAAATTGGTCGGCCTTCAAGTATTGCATCATTCTGAATACCTTCATTTCTATTTGGACGATTATCCATCTCAGCCACTTGTTTCATGTATCCACTAAAAAATCTCATGTTCTCATCAACAAGATAACATTTTGCTATACAACCTTCAGGACGTGCACGATTCCTAACGTAACCTTTCAACACCTTTATATTTCTAAGAGACAAAAAAATATAATAATTATTTAGAGTAAGCAAATGTATGAATGGAAATCAATAAAAAGAAATTATAACAATCACCTTTCAAATGGATACATCCAACGATAATGGACAGGGCCACCTAATTTTGCTTCACGTCCCATGTGGATTGGTAAATGAATCATGATATCGAAAAATGAAGGGGAAAAATATCTTTCAAACAAGCATAATATCTCAACAACCTCTTCCTCTAATTTCTCCATTTGTTCTCTATCAATGACTTTTTGGCACAAGACATTGAAAAATGCACATATTCGAAATATTACATTCTGTGGTCCTTTTGAAAGAAGACCTCTCAATGCCACAGGCAACAACTGTTGTATTAACACGTGACAATCATGAGACTTGAGGCCTGTCATTTTGCATTCTTCCACTAATATGCAGTTCCCGATATTTGAACAGTAACCATCGGGCAACTTCAAGTTATATAATCTCTTGCAAAAAGTTTCCTTTTCTTTCTTTGAAAGTGTGTACGGTCCTGGTGGAAGAAAAATTCTCTTATTTTGTAATTCTGGATGCAAAGCATGTCTGATTCCCATTTCTTCCAAATTCCTACGCGATTCAATGCCATCCTTTGATTTTCCCTTCATATTTAGCAGCGTACCAACCGTGCTATCACACCAATTCTTTTCTATGTGTATTAAATCCAAATTATGGCACAAAATTAGATGCTGGAAAATCAAAAATATATTAGAAATCTTGTTAAAGAAATGAAAATCTTAATTGAAAAATATTTTACAAAAAAATATACAAATATAATATGATATTACCTCCCAATACGGCAACAGAAAAAATATTGACTTCTTCTTCCACATCTCTGAAGTTTGCATGTTTCTTTTGCCCTTCTATTTTTCCTTTCCAAAATCATTTCTCATATTTTTCAGCCCTTTCAAAATTTTTGATCCAGTCATTAATCTAGGTGGCTCCCTATGTTCTTGGTTACCATCAAACCAACTTTTTTTCAACCGGAATGGATGGTTGGATGAAAGAAAACGCCTGTGTCCCATGTAAATGGTTTTTCTACTAGATTTTAACCATTTTGAACATGTATTCACTCCACATATGGGACATCCAGTTTTTCCTTTGGTAGTACATCCAGCTAGGTTGCCATAAGCCGGAAAATCATTTATTGTCCACATCAAAATTGCTTTCAAGTTGAAAAATGATTTGTTGAATGCATCATAAGCATGCACTCCATTATTCCATAGCTCTAGCAAATCATCTATGAGTGGCTGTAAATAAATATCTATATCATTGCCAGGTTGCTTCAGTCCAGGAATTAATAATGCCAACATTATATGTTCTTTTCTCATGCATAGCCACGGTGGGAGATTGTATGTAGTGAGCATCACTGGCCAACAACTATAGGACGAGCTAAGATTGCCGAACGGATTGAACCCGTCTGCAGCAAGACCAAGTCTAAGATTGCGTGGATCTTCTGAAAAAGATGGCCACTTCATATCAATTGTCTTCCATGCCAAGGAATCCACAGGATGGCTCATGATGTCATCATCACTTTTGTGTTTGTGATGCCACCTTAAGTTTTCAGCCATTTCAACTGACTGAAACATCCTTCTGAACCTTGGAATTATCGGAAAGTATCTTAATACTTTTGCGGAAACTCCTTTTTGAATTTTACCGGTCTTATCTTTCTTCCACCGATCCAATCCACATTTTTTACACTTTTCTTCATTTTTCAATTCTTGTCTATATAGACAACAATCATTAGGACATGCATCTATCTTCTCACAATCAAGCTCAAATGTCTTAAGCAATGATTCAACGACACGTGAGGATTCTGGAATTTTATTTTCTTCAGGAAACATATCATGCAATATTTCTAAAAGATGACAAAAACATTTATCAGAAATGCCATACATAGACTTGTGCTTGTATAGAACAACGGTTGCTGATAACTTAGTATATTTTTTGCAACTTGGGTATAATGGAGTATTGGCATCCTTCAATAAGGTTGTGAATCCATCCTCCATTTCCTCTTCAATGGGTTCATAACTAGCTTTGTCTTGAAATTCC
The DNA here is from genome assembly GCA_029216955.1 of Iris pallida. Lineage (NCBI taxonomy): Eukaryota > Viridiplantae > Streptophyta > Magnoliopsida > Asparagales > Iridaceae > Iris > Iris pallida. The sequence continues at coordinate 4,558 of JANAVB010044114.1, read as the reverse complement.
ATTTCTTCAATTATTTTAGGTGTCTCTATCTATTCCATATTTGAAATTTCTTTTTTCAACCCTTTCCCGTGCCAAATCCAAGTTGTGTAAGACAGATCCATCCCACGTCTTAGCAAATGAAGTAAAATCATATCCTCATTTCCACGACAAAAATTCTTACAATCTACACAAGGACATAAGATCATGTCTGGATTCTTTGCATTTGACTTGGCAATTTCCACAAACTGACGAACAGATTGCTTATACAATGTTGTGTTTCTATAAAAAATTTAAAAAGAAATTATTAATTAAACAAGTGATACAAATGGATTTAATTTACGTGAACAAATTAATATAGGGATGGATTTCAATACTTGTTAAGATGAACCCATTCTTTATTCATCATAATGACACCACCACTTGCCTATAGCAAACTTCATAACACCAAACAAACAAATATATTAAAACAATGAAGGATTTTAAGGAAAATAGACTGAAACTGCATGGACTAAAAAGTATTGTTCGATACTAGAAGGTTAGGGTTTTGTTTCTGCTATACCTTTCTTTCCAAACTGAAAATGGTGAATCTCTTGTATTAATAGCCTGAAAAAAGAAAACAAATAATGGAGATAGATAGATGCACAAATTGAATTGCTTTGATGAAAATAAGTAATAAAGAAATAAAAGATTATTTACCTTGAAATTAAGCCTTAATCTTCAGGAATATGAACAACCCAAAATCAATTAAACAAAACCTAAATCGAGAACCCTGAAACACAAATCGAGAACCCTGAAACACAAATTAAAAACCCAATCAAATCTAAAACCTAATGTTGAGACCGAAGAGAGATAACGATTGAGAGAGAAAGAGATAACCATTGAGAGAGAGAAAGGGATACCTAATGCCTTCAAAGACCAGATTTCGTGTTTGTATGAGACCGAGAGAGGCTGTGCCTTGTATGTGTTTGAGAGAGAGAGAGAGAGAGATAGGGGGAAGAGGGAACGCTGCCTCTGCTATATAGGGTTTTTGCGCGCCAAAAAACCCTTTTACCCGCCTAAAACCCCAATCTACGTTTGTGTTTGTGTGGAGAGAGGCTGTGCCCAACTTAGGTTTGTGTTTGTGTGGAGAGAGGCCGGCTGTGCTTTCAATTCATGGTTTTTTTTCCTTATATTATAAGACTGTGAATATGTATGACACCACCACTATTACTAATATGGTTTTTTTTATATGGTTTTCTTATATGGTTTTTTTTCTTATATGGTTTTTTTTCTTGTATCTTAACATACCAAGGACCAAAAGGATCTGCTACTTTTGGTTCGTGCATGGGACCCGTTTTGTGAATATGTATGCTTTTTTATTTTCTAAAAAAATGCTAAATTACGAGGATTTGAACATGGGATCCGTTTTGACGGACTTTTTTCAAATAAATAGCAATATGGTAATGCTATACAAGCTACGGCATTCATAAAATGCTATAGCACTGAATCTGTAATTTTTGTTACACATTTACAATAGCATTCCATAAAAAATGCAATTACTAATAGTCTTTTATAGCATTTAGACCTGAACGCTATTAAAAATATGCTATAATAAGTCCTATTTGTTGTAGTGTGCAAACGCACGTTCTGCTGCAAGTTACACCAACTGTGCACACCCCGTGCTCCTTGCACTCTGTGCGACAGAGCGCGCACTGAACTACGTACACTGCGCGCACTATACGCACTGTGCACACGGCGTACGCAGCACAACACAGCGCAACCCAGCGCAACCCGAGCAACCCGCACAACTCAGCGCAACCTGAGCACAACCTGGGTACGCACCTGGGCAGTACAACTGGGCTTGCGCACCTGGGCATCCGCACCTGGGCAGCGCAACTGGGCTTGTGCAACGTGGCAGCACAAGTGGCTCGCGCAACGAGCGCAACTAAAGCGTACTATGCGCTTAGCGACGATGCTGACGTGCTAAGTGCGCCAACAAAATGCCACATTACGCCTCATGAGCCCATGAGCCCGAGTTCGAGTCCGAGTTTGAGTCCGAGTCCGAGTCCGAGTCTGAGTACGAGTCGCTAAGCCCCTACGGGGCATAGCTTCTATGGAAATAAATTTCCCAAGAGCAAAAAGCATGAATGCTTTAATTGTTGATTTAGCCTTTTTCCCATTAGAAAAATAACCCCACATGGCAAACCCATGTGCATCTCCAATAATAGCAAAGCTAAAATATAGAGATACAACTTCTTTGTTTTTTCCGATGTGGGACTAAAGCTTTCTAAAGGAAAAATCAAAACTCCAACATAAAGCAGTTTACGAAGGAGAGGAGAAAGTTAAAGGAAAAAAAGATGTAGGTGAGATGCTTATAGAGGGCGGTGGCGGTACAGCGAGGTCCAGTCGACGCGGGGAGAACAGGTGGCGGCGATGGCGCTCCGGGCGGCTGTGGCTCACCGGACGACGATGGAAAGGGTTTGGCAGGTCAGACAAGGTGGCTGGTGGCAGATCGGTCGAGGTGGCGGCGAGCGAAATGGAGTCGACAGCTGTCGAAGTTAGGCAGCAGGGGATATGCTCCCTCGGATCTAGTACGACAACACCAGTACTTCGACATGGTGTACCTGTCGAGACATAGCGAGCTCGAGAAGAGGGAAATGGTCCGGTGGTGGTTCGAGATCGGCTCGAGATCTGACGAGCGGCAAAGCTGGTGAAGCTCCGGTCAGCGAATCGGACCCAGGGACGTAGCTCTCGGGGACACAACAGCGAGGAACTCTAGTCGGGGAGGTATTGCTCGACGAGATTGATGGCGGACACGGCGGCGCTCTCCAAAGAGTTTAGGGTTAGGATTAGATCTAGGTTGTAATGTGCCTGTAGAAGTGTCCTGTGTCCTGTAAACAGTGAGTCAGGACACAGTTTTGAGTGTGGAAATGGTCTGTAATGTGTCCAGGTTATCTGGACACATGAATGGGATTGGTGTTGATGTGTCCAGAATGTTGGACATAGGGAATTTGTATATGTAATGACTAGAAAATGAAAAAAAATGTAATGTATACACGAACACAGGCTGGACACGAAGATTAGGGCTGCTAATTAGTAAAATGCTAACAATGATGGACTATTATAGGTTTGGAGACATAGGTTCCAAGTTTGGTAGTTAGAAGTTAGTTAGGAATTAGTTACAAATTAGTTAGGTAGTTAGAGAGAGAGAAAGAGAAAGAGAGTGGCATTTGTTATAAAGTTAGTTGATTAGTTATAACTAACTATTGAATAATTAGTCACATGATTAAATAATTAATCCACACGACAAATTAACTTCTAGAAAATTTCCACTCTTAACCTAGGATACCGTAATTACAAAATTGCCATTAGTAAATGTTCAAATAGAAAATATTGAAACTAGTATTTATTAAATAATCTCAAACTAAAATTTGAAAAATAATAGAAATCCAAAAATATGATTTTTTGGGAACAGAAAATTTCATGTAGGAGGAAGGAATTCATGTTATTTACGTAAAAAGGGAGAAGTTTCTGAAAATTTCAGATATAGGGATCTGGCGTCAGTTCAATTGGCGCCCTTTTTTTTTTAAAGGGGGCGCCACTGGCGTCGAAAATAAAAAAATTAAAAAAATCCTGGCTCCAGTACAAGGGCGCCAGGTTGGTTGGGAGGGGGGGTGTTGGCTGTTTTTTTTGTTTTGTCTGTTTACACCATTTTTTTTTATCTTCCTTCTTTCTTTCTTATATTAACTAAATAAATTTGTTATTATCTATATTATACAATTATATATAAAAAATAAAACAAAATAAATATATGTATTTAAAACAAATTAATTTGTATTTTTTGTATCATCTAGTTTGTATTAATAACATATATATATAATATAATATATATATATATATATATCTATATATATATATATATATATATATATATATCTATCTATATATAATATATAATAACAAACTGATGCATTATTATACAAAAAATATAAATAACTAAGTTAATATATAGTTTGTTATTTTATATACTGCTTTATTGTTATTTATATTTATTTGTATACCAATAAATTAGTTTGTTATTATCTATAATTATTATTATATTAATTTGTTATTATCTATATGATATTTATTTTTTAATAGTCGACAATAACAAATTTTGTTTAGTTAAAAATATACTAGTTTATATAAAATTATAATATACAAATATATAATGTATATTTTATTATTATACAAATCAAACTTAAACTAAAAGATAATAACAAAATGTTTTAGCTTGGTTGATAAGATAATAACAAAATGTTTTAAATGATAACAAAATGTACTAGTTTGATGAGATGATATATATATATATATATAATATATATATATATATCTATATATATATATATAATATAATATATATAATTATTAAACCAAACTAAAACATTTTTCTTATTAACTAGTATTTATTATTAAACCAAACTAAAACTAAAACTAAAAGAAATAACAATGTTTTGTTTGGTTTGATAAGATAATAACAAATGTTTTAGATGATAACAAATGTACTAGTTTGATACGATATATTATCTATTATATTATATATATATATATATATATATAT
>JANAVB010044113.1:0-27533 GCA_029216955.1 Iris pallida | reverse complement strand
TTGGGTCGAATCGGATCATGCCCAGCCTGCACCGTTGATGAGACGGCGGCAGTAAGCTGTAATCCATATGCAGGTAATCAACAACATTTGAGTCTAAAATTTCCACAACATTTATTTAAATGATAAATTAAACTTGTTCTTGATACAAGGATTCATAACTTAAAAAAAACACAGAAACAACTAAACTCTCAAACTAAGTGGCATCTATGGAGACGCCACAACATCATCCTCAGCTGGAAGTACCGTCGGGTACAAGTCAGGATCATAATAGCTATTGATCAGCATCTCCAGGTCATCAGTAGTACCTACGGTTATCCAGTCAGGAAAGCAGCAAGTACAATTCATGCAAATTTTAACAATTAAAATTGACAATTAATATCATGCACTTTTAAATAGTTTTTAAAGATGAAACAGTTTTGAAATACAGTAAAGTGATATGAATAGGTAATGAACATGACCGGATTGGGTTACAGTAGTATCCTAGCGATACGGTATGGCTTGTCCCCGTGTGAAGAGGGGAAAGCTAATACAGTCAGTTATTCTAATTTTGGATTTGGTCATATCCACTACTCTACTCCCCCAGTCCCCAACAGTACGGTCAGTACTCTCGAAAGAGTTCGTGTATACAGTGATTTAAAATTGCAATGAAATAATTGTTAAAATAATCGTAAATCCACATAAATGTACTTGCCTTAAATTTCTTAAGTTGGACGAGATTGGTTCTTCGGGATTTGAACAGTCACCTCTCTTCTTTGAAATCCTACATTCCGGAAATTATGTCTCAGAAACCACAACTCTAGAATCTAGTTACAATCTCTAGATTTTGTTTCCTAGTCAATTTTAATCTTGTATTAATCAACACAATCAAAACACGTTTTTCTAGTGCGTTACAATTTAGGAAATCCAAATTTATGTTTTATTCCGGAAAACTTGTTTTTATCAATTTTATTGGAAAAAGTTAGTATTTGATAATTATACATAAATATATTTTTTTTCTTTAAATGAGAAAATCATGAATTTCTAACTAGTAATTAATAATAATGTTAATTAATTCTACACGTTCACAATCCCAGCAAATCCACAACAAATTCCTACTTATTACAAATTTACAGAAAATAGATAAATGGGCTTATGCCCTTACATTTGATGAATTAAAATAAGAGGAAGAAAATGTTAGTGTTGTAAATTTACCTACAAAAATTACATAATAATAATAATAACTAATAATTTCTAATTTAAAAATAATATAGAATGAGTCTCAGAACTGGTCCAATCTTCACTTACAGCTACTCTGCCTCAACGTTCGGACAGACCGGTGCGTTTGCATTTCACTGGGGCCCATTGACCGATAAGGTCGTCGCCCTAAAATAATATCATTTCCGAAAAATCGTTTTAAAAATCATTTTTATAATTTTATAAAAATTCGGCAGCACTTCCTCTATTTTGGTCAACCCAAAAACTGGGAAAGTGTGCTACAACCTGCAAAAACAATCCCAAACCAGGGATACCCAAAATTTATATAAAACAACCACAGAAACAATTTTCCAAGCCAAATCGGAAACCCGGAATAATATCAGAATTCCCGAAACAGACTCGAAATTCCCGAAAACACATCGGAACCCACAGGATTTTTCCGAAATGTTCGGAAATTCCACAACAGAACTAATTCCCAGAATTCCCGAAAATAGCCACAAAATTCTTCAAAAACCAAGTGCCAAAAATTTCTAACCAACAGAATCATAACCCAAATAACATTGGCTAACCACAGCATCCAAATATTTTCGAAAAACCAAATTTTCCATAGAACTCTTTCCAAAGAGTTCACGTAAAAAATCACAGAACCCAAAATCAGAAGAAAATTGTCCGAAACCAGAAACATAGCCGAAAAACTGAATTTTCCAAAGAAAATTCCCGGACCAGATTTCATCATAGACCAAAAGAACTACGGACTAACAGAAGTTACCGAAAAACGAAGGAATTCGAAGTGATGCCTCGGACTCGGAACACTGACAGAGTGCACGGGCACGCCTAGGAACGAATCCGACAGTATTTGGAAAAAAAACCACGCAAATAGTGGTCCAAGTCGGGATCGTCCTGGAGACTCGCGAGCGGAGTCGAACAGGAGCGCGGGAGGCCGGGCGCGGGCTGTCGGAGGCCGGAAAAGCCGTGCAGGGGGTCTGCTGGCAGGTTGGCCGGAGGGGCGGCCGGCTAGGGCGGCGTCTGGCTCGCGGGAGCGGCGGCGAGAAATGCGCCGGACTCGGGTCGGCCGGGAGGAGGGCCGCGCGGGATCGGCTCGATGGGTGATGGATCTCCGTCTCGAGTTCCAGAAACTAGGGCACGGGTTTGGGAAAGAGGAAAAATGGGGATGGTGGGAGAGTTTGTGAGGATGGAGAGACTTTTAGAGAGGAGAATGAGAAGTTACCGGAGATGAAAGGTCGACCGTTCAAAAAATCGGAACGGAGGGGTCTGTCCGTTCACTCTAAGAAGGAAAGAGAAAGGTCGGATGCTTCTCCAGCATCAAAAGAAAGAGAAAGTAAAAAGTAAGTTAAAGAGTTGTCTGTTTAAGAAAAGGAAACGTTTTTTTTTCTTTATAAGTTTTTTTAATATAAATAAATATATAAAAAACTTAAGAATTATTTTCGAAAACTGGGATCGGTTTCAGAAATGGATCAGAGACGATTCGAAAATGGGTTCAGGCTGGGTTGGATGACAAACAAAAATCCATGTTTTATTTATTTTAAAATTAATAATTTTCTATTAATAATAATCGGATAAAATATTAATTTAACAAACACGAAATTTTAATAATTTAGAAAAACAACAAAAATTAAATTTACGGGTTTTGACTAAAATTTCCAGAATTAATTAATTAACTAATTTAAATAGTGAACTAAAATTACGGGTTTCACAACCTTCCCTCCTTAAGAAATTTCGTCCTCGAAATTTAAAGAGATAAAGTTAGGAATATACCTCAGGCCTCAAATAAATACGGGTACTTCTCCCGCATCATCCTCTCGTTCCCAGGTAGACTCGCCTGGGGAATCATGCCTCCACATTACCCGAACTATCGGAGTCACCGAAGTCCTGGTCCTCTTCTCACCTTGGTCTAGAATCGCCACTGGCTTCTCAGGCATAGTGAGGCTCGGTCCAATCTCCAGCTCTGAGTGGTCTAAGATGTGATTCTCATCAGGAACGTAGCCTCTAAGCTGTGAGACATGGAAGATGTTGTGCACGCCCTCTAGATTAGCTGGTAGAGCTAACCTATACGCCACTTCTCCAATCTGGCTCAGAACTTCAAATGGTCCAATGTACCTGGGACTCAACTTCCCAGCTCTGCCAAATCTGATTGTACCTCTGGTAGGAGAAATCTTCACAAAGACTTTATCTCCTTCTTCAAACTGTAGTGGTCGACGACTGCTGTCTGCCCAATGCTTCTGTCTGTCCTGGGCAATTCTGAGCTTGTCTCTGATTATCTTCACTTTCTCTGCTGCGTCGGTCACCATCTCTGGGCCCAGCAGTACTCTTTCTCCTACGTCGTCCCATGTCAAAGGTGTACGGCAACGACGTCCATACAGAGCCTCAAATGGGGTCATACCAATGCTGGCTTGGTAGCTGTTATTATAAGAAAACTCTACCAAGTGCAAATGGTCTTCCCACGATCCTCCGAACTCCAAGACACACGATCTCAGCATATCCTCCAGTGTCTGAATCGTCCTCTCTGATTGTCCATCTGTCTGGGGATGATAAGCAGTACTGAACTTCAACTGTGTCCCCAGGCTGTCATACAAACTTTTCCAAAAGTGAAGGTAAAACGAGTGTCTCGGTCAGATACAATGCTTACCGGTACTCCATGAATCCGGTAGATGTGTCGCATGTATAGTGCCGCCAACTTCTCGGTGGATAAACCAACCTTGAAGGGAATAAAGTGAGCTGACTTGGTTAGTCGGTCCACTATAACCCAGATGGCATCCTTCCCTCCTTGGGAACGAGGCAAACCTGACACGAAATCCATTGTGATGCTCCCACTTCCACTCCGGAATGTCCAGCGGTTGTAGAAGTCCTGCGGGTCTCTGTCTACTGGCCTTCACTTGCTGACAGATCAAACATCTCGACACGAATCTGGACACATCTTTCTTCATTCCATACCACCAAACAATAGTGCGCATATCCCGATACATCTTATTAGCTCCAGGATGTATAGAATACTGCGACTGGTGCGCTTCCTTCATCAGCTCGTTCTTCAGTTCGCCAGACGGTACACAAAGCCTCGTACCATTCTTCAAAGCTCCATCGCTGGCGATTGAGAAACCCTCAAGTGTTCCCGCCAACACTTGGTCTCTCAGTTTGCAAAGTGCCTCGTCTTGAAACTGAGTCTCCTTGATCTTGTCCATCAGATACGAGCTCACTTGCAACTTTATCAGTACTGAATCAGCATCCAGCTCCATCTTCTATCTCCAGGCAATATGATCTCTAATCCAAGCTTCTCGATGTCCTCTAGCAGATGACGCTCCTTGGTCAAGAACATCACCACTGGGTATCGACTAAGTGCATCAGCGACCATTAGCCTTACCCGGGTGGTACTGCAGGTCGATGTCAAAGTCCTTCATTAGCTCCAGCCATCTTCTTTGCCTCATGTTCAACTCTTTCTGAGTGAAAACATACTTCAGACTTTTGTGGTCTGTATATATCTCCACTCTCTCTCCATACAAATAGTGCTTCCATAGCTTCAACGCAAAGATAACTGCCGCCAGCTCCAGGTCATGCGTGGGATAATTCTTCTCATGGTTCCGTAATTGCCTAGATGCGTAAGCAATCACTTTACCATTTTGTTGAAGAACACATCCTAGTCCTTTTCCAGAGGCATCACTGTAGATTGTGAAACCACCGGATCCTGCGGGTAGCGCAAGGATTGGTGCAGTGGTAAGCCTCTTCTTCAGCTCCTCGAATGCAGCCTGACAATCTTCCGTCCAGATGAATTCTTCATTCTTCCGAGTAAGCTTCGTCATTGGTTCAGCAATTCTAGCAAAGTCCTTCACGAACTTTCGGTAGTATCCCGCCAAGCCCAAGAAACTCCTGATTTCAGCAACTGAGCTTGGGGTAGACCACTTCTCCACAGCGGCTATCTTCTTAGGATCCACCGAAATTCCTTCTCCTGTGACAACATGGCCAAGAAAATCCACCTTGTCTAGAAAGAATTCACATTTGGATAGCTTACCATATAACTTCTCTTTCCTCAAAGTTCCCAGAACTTTCTGAGGTGCTCCTCATGCTCCTCTTCAGTCTTCGAATAGATCAAAATGTCATCAATGAAGACAACAACAAATTGATCTAAGTATTCATGGAAAACCTTGTTCATAAGGTTCATGAACACCGCAGGAGCATTTGTCAGTCCAAACGGCATGACCAAGAATTCAAACTGCCCATACTTGGTGTTGAACGCCGTCTTGGAATGTCCTCCTTTTGACCTTGATCTGATGGTAGCCAGATCTGAGATCAATCTTCGAGACCTTGGCTCCGCTCAATTGATCAAATAACATCGATCCGGGGCAGCGGGTACTTGTTCTTGATTGTGATATTGTTCAATGCCCGGTAGTTGATGCACATCCTCACTGTTCCGTCTTCTTGGGAACAAACAAGACTGGTGCTCCCCAGGGTGAAGCTCCCTCGAATAAATCCCAGAGCCTTCAGTTCATTAATCTGATCTTTCATCTCCTTGGCCTCCTTCGGGTTGACTCTGTAGCATCCCTTAGAAATAGGAAAGAGCCGGGAACTAGGTCAATGGTGAACTCTATGTCTCGGTCTGGGGGTAACCCGGGAAGACTATCAGGGAAAAATCCATAAATTCCGCTATGATAGGGAGGAGGTCTGGACTCTTCAGTGATAGAGGTATAGGTAACACATTCCATCTCCTCTGGAGTTCGAGAGATTTCAAACTCCGGTTCTCCAGGTGGACTGAAGACTACACATCCTCGATGACAGTCTATCAGCGCATGCTGCTTACTTAACCAGTCCATCCCTAGGACTACATCATAGTTAGGTAAGGGCATGACAAGCAAAGGTGCTATAAAGTTATGGTCAGCTATGGTGATAGGGCATTCACAGATCTCAGTAATAGGTAAGGGTCCTCCAGTCATAACTCTACAGATCTTCTTGCTAAAGCCAGTAACTATATGGTGTGCAGATATGAATTTGGTGGCTATGAAACTATGTGATGCTCCCGAATCAAATAAAGCTAAGGCAGGGTAGGAATGCACATAGATAGAACCTGATATGACATCTGCTACAGGTTCCTGAGCTGGCCCTGGTTCCTCTGCTGTCAGAGCAAAAACTCGCCCCCTTCTGTTGATGTTGCCCAAACTGTTGTTGCTGAGTGGGCAGAGGTCCTTTCTGCGGAGTTGCTCCAGTCCGGTTAGTCGACAAAGGGCAGTCCCTCACTTGATGGGTGGAAGACCCACAGACTAGCAGTGCCCTAGCCTCTTCCTGCAGATGTTCGCCAGATGTCCCGGCCTCTTGCAAAAGTCACAGACGGGGATCTGCCTCTGGGTGTCTTGTCATTGTTCCTCGCCTGCTGGTAGGGAGGACGGTTGTTGTTGTTGCTGTTGTTATTGTTGTTGTTGGGCTTCTTCTGATTACCCTGGAAGTTGTTAGTTCCAGGATAATCTCTCTTTGAGCGGGCAGGTTGGCTCTTCTCTATGTCTTGAGCTCGTTCCAGGATCTTTTCATAAGTCTTGGCACCGCCTGAGATCACATAGGTGCGGATCTCTTCTCTTAGTCCATATCTGAACCTTTCAGCATGATCGTCAGGATCAGCCACCAGGTTCTTGGCAAATCGGCTGAGCTGGCCGAATTCAGCAGCATACTCTCCCACAGTCATGTTGCCCTGCTTCAGGTTCTGGAATTGTCGCTCCATCTCCCGCAACTCTGAAGTTGGGAAGAACTTCCTCTGAACAACCTCTTGAAGGTGTCCCAGTCAACCTGCCTATCCTGGAGTCGGGGTTCATTCCGATACCAGGTGCTTGCTACATTTTGCAGTTGGAGTCCCACTGCTTCAGCCTTAAGGTCTTCTGGAAGTCGAGCGACGCTCAGGAGACGCTCCATATTATCGAGCCATTCATCAGCATAGACGATTCCCTCGGTACCCTTGAAAGGTCGAGGGTTCTGCTTCTTAAAGCTCTCAATATCGCCCACCTTGGCAATATGATTTCCATTAATTTTATGGCCTTATTATTACATAAATTAATCTTTAAATTTATGTTTACCTTGGCAGGCCTTGGTTCCTGTTGAGCTGCTTCTCCTATTTCCAGTGCAGCCATTGCCACGCTATGGGCATTCTCCATGCCTTCTCTCATAATGGCGTCTGCTCGCGATGAGCTTCAGCTTGAGTTCTCTGGGCTTCTAGCACTCCTCTTAGCAGACCTATGAGGTCAGTGGGGTCCACAGGCACCGGTGAGGCAGCTGGAGTGGGCGAAACCACAGGAGGTTGCATCTCTGTCCGAGAAGATGATGGATCCGTCGTTGTATTATGGGGACGATCGGCCAGCTGCCGAGGTGTAGGATCCGGACTTGATTGGGGAGGTGGGGTATGGTCAGGTGTTGACATCCTATCGCCAGCAGGGTTGGTATTGTCAGTGGCCATTCTCTGGAAGGTTTAGGATATAAACATAAGCAAGGTAGCCTATCTAAAATCAAACAAAAATATTTAAATATATTTCGGTCCTATGTTGTGGCAAATTAATGTTCTAATGTTCTAAATGTTTCCTAGGTTTTCCTAAGTTGTTGATTGATTGACCTGTGGGCCACCACTAAAAACATGTCACGACCCGGTCCCCAAATACTTGGGTCGAATCGGATCATGCCCAGCCTGCACCGTTGATGAGACGGCGGCAGTAAGCTGTAATCCATATGCAGGTCAACAACATTTGAGTCTAAAATTTCTACAACATTTATTTAAATGATAATTAAACTTGTTCTTGATACAAGGATTCATAACTTAAAAAAAAACAGAAAACAACTAAACTCTCAAACTAAGTGGCATCTATGGAGACGCCACAACATCATCCTCAGCTGGAAGTACCGTCGGGTACAAGTCAGGATCATAATAGCTATTGATCAGCATCTCCAGGTCATCAGTAGTACCTACGGTTATCCAGTCAGGAAAGGAGCAAAGTACAATTCATGCAAATTTTAACAATTAAAATTGACAATTAATATCATGCACTTTTAAATAGTTTTTAAAGATGAAACAGTTTTGAAATACAATAAAGTGATATGAATAGGTAATGAACATGACCGGATTGGGTTACAGTAGTATCCTAGCGATACGGTATGGCTTGTCCCCGTGTGAAGAGGGGAAAGCTAATACAGTCAGTTATTCTAATTTTGGATTTGGTCATATCCACTACTCTACTCCCCCAGTCCCCAACAGTACGGTCAGTACTCTCGAAAGAGTTCGTGTATACAGTGATTTAAAATTGCAATGAAATAATTGTTAAAATAATCGTAAATCCACATAAATGTACTTGCCTTAAATTTCTTAAGTTGGACGAGATTGGTTCTTCGGATTTGAACAGTCACCTCTCTTCTTTGAAATCCTACATTCCGAAAATTATGTCTCAGAAACCACAACTCTAGAATCTAGTTACAATCTCTAGATTTTGTTTCCTAGTTAATTTTACTTGTATTAATCAACACAATCAAAACACGTTTTTCTAGTGCGTTACAATTTAGGAAATCCAAATTTATGTTTTATTCCGAAAACTTGTTTTTATCAATTTATTGGGAAAAAGTTAGTATTTGATAATTATACATATAAATATATTTTTCTTTTCTTTAAATGAGAAAATCATGAATTTCTAACTAGTAATTAATAATAATGTTAATTAATTCTACACGTTCACAATCCCAGCAAATCCACAACAAATTCTACTTATTACAAATTTACAGAAAATAGATAAATGGGCTTATGCCCTTACATTTCCATGAATTAAAATAAGAGGAAGAAAATGTTAGTGTTGTAAATTTACCTACAAAAATTACATAATAATAATAATAACAACTAATAATTTCTAATTTAAAAATAATAGAATGAGTCTCAGAACTGGTCCAATCTTCACTTACAGCTACTCTGCCTCAACGTCCGGACAGACCGGTGCGTTTGCATTTCACTGGGGCCCATTGACCGATAAGGTCGTCGCCCTAAAATAATATCATTTCGAAAAATCATTTTAAAAATCATTTTTATAATTTTATAAAAATTCGGCAGCACTTCCTCTATTTTTGGTCAACCCAAAAACTGGGAAAGTGTGCTACAACCTGCAAAAACAATCCCAAACCAGGGATACCCAAAATATTTATATAAAACAACCACAGAAACAATTTTCCAAGCCAAATCGAAAAACCGGAATAATATCAGAATTCCCGAAACAGACTCGAAATTCCCGAAAACACATCGGAACCCACAGGATTATTTCTGAAATGTTCGGAAATTCCACAACAGAACTAATTCCCAGAATTCCGAAAATAGCCACAAAATTCTTCAAAAACCAAGTGCCAAAAATCTCTAACCAACAGAATCATAACCCAAATAACATTGGCTAACCACAGCATCCGAAATATTTTCGGAAAACCAAATTTTTCCACAGAACTCTTTCCAAAGAGTTCACGTAAAAAATCACAGAACCCAAAATCAGAGGACAATTGTCCGAAACCAGAAACATAGCCGAAAAACCGAATTTTCCAAAGAAAATTCCCGGACCAGATTTCATCATAGACCAAAAGAACTACGGGACTAACAGAAGTTACCGAAAAACGAAGGAATCCGAAGTGATGCTCGGACTCGGAACACTGACAGAGTGCACGGGCACGCCTAGGAACGAATCACGCACTTTGGAAAAAAACCACGCAGAGAGTGGTCCAAGTCGGGATCGTCCTGGAGACTCGCGAGCGGAGTCGAACAGGAGCGCGGGAGGCCGGGCGCGGGCTGTCGGAGGCCGGAAAAGCCGCGCAGGGGGTCTGCTGGCAGGTTGGCCGGAGGGGCGGGCCGGCTAGGGCGGGCGTCTGGCTCGCGGGGAGCGGCGGCGAGAAATGCGCCGGACTCGGTCGGCCGGGAGGAGGGCCGCGCGGGATCGGCTCGCGGGTGATGGATCTCCGTCTCGAGTTCCAGAACTAGGGCACGAGTTTGGGGAAAGAGAAAAAATGGGGATGGTGGGAGAGTTTGTGAGGATGGAGAGACTTTTATAGAGAGGAGAATGAGAAGTTACCGGAGATGAAAGGTCGACCGTTCGGAAAATCGGAACGGAGGGGTCTGTCCGTTCACTCTAAGAAGGAAAGAGAAAGGTCGGATGCTTCTCCAGCATCAAAAGAAAGAGAAAGTAAAAAGTAAGTTAAAGAGTTGTCTGTTTAAGAAAAGGAAACGTTTTTTTTTTCTTTATAAGTTTTTTTTTAATATAAATAAATATATAAAAAACTTAAGAATTATTTTTGAAAACTGGGATCGGTTTCAGAAAGGGATCGGAGACGATTCGAAAATGGGTTCAGGCTGGGTCTGGATGACAAACAAAAATCCATGTTTTATTTATTTTAAAATTAATAATTTTCTATTAATAATAATCGGATAAAATATTAATTTAACAAACACGAAATTTTAATAATTTAGAAAAACAACAAAAATTAAATTTACGGGTTTTGACTAAAATTTCTAGAATTAATTAATTAACTAATTTAAATAGTGAACTAAAATTACGGGTTTCACACTTCGTAGACGAGTTGATCAAATTGGATCGATATCACCTTCTTCGTCGAGCCGACTGACGAAGTGTCGTATTGAGTTGTTGCCATCTCAGAAGAGGAGATGGTTTTTCCCCAGCAGTGTCGCCAATTTGTTTTCCATAAATAAATTCACTTTATTTATTGTGTATCTGGGAAAATTACAACTGTAGGAATCCGATCTAGAAGACGATCGCTTTATCCCTTGGACTATGCGAAGAAGAAAAGCTCTCAAAATTTTGACAGTAAGTTAGATAACTATGTATCTGTACAATGAATGAGAAAAAGAACTCTATTTATAGAGTCAAAATAACTGAAAGGATAACTGTCTTCACAGCCTGTGCCTAGTTGAAAATCACGCAGGATTTAACATACACAAGGTTGTGAGCAGTTACTGGACGTGGCCTGTAACTGTTGGACACATGGCAATCATGCATGAGTCGTGTGCAAGTTACAGGACACGCAGGCGAGAGATCAGTGGCATGGCTGCCACGTACTCCAATTTGATGAAATCTACGCAGACTTGTTGAAGACGAAATCCATGCAGACTTGAGTCAGAAAGCTTCAAAATCTACGCAAACTTGGGACAAGAAGCTTCAGAATCCACGTAGACTTGGGGCAAAAAGCTTCATAATCCACGCAGACTTGGGGCAGAAAGCTTCAAAATCCACGCAGATGTGGGGCATGAAACTTCAGAATCCACGCAAACTTGAGGCAAAAAAGCTCAAAATATACGCAGACTTGAGGAAGAAACATATAAGTTCAAAATACACGCAAGCTTGAGCCAGAAGGCTCAAAATCCATGCACGATTGAGGCAGGACTGCCAGCTGTCTTGATTCGACATGCCTCGACTGACACAAAATCTCTGACAGTGATTGCTTTTGTCAGTCACATTAAATGACAAGAAGCTCTTTTGGTACGCCAACTTGGTGAAGGCTGAGTCTTGCTGAAGAAAATTTTGAAAGTCACGCAATAGGCGGCTATGATCTCTCGAGTTCCGTGCATACGTGGCATACGAGAAGACATTCTTCGACTGTCGTGCTGTCAGTCATGATGATACTCTGATAAATGATGAGCTGTCTTCCAGCGTGATTTTTTAATATTTTCCTGATTAACTCAGCGTGACTTTTGGACCTTGTACTGATCAACTCAGCGTGACTTTCATTTTTAAGGCCTACAGTCATCAATACGTCTTATCGAGCGTTATTAATAGGCCTTTTTGTTGTAGTGTATCAGCAAGCGTCGCGTTATACAAAGCCTTAGATTGAGTGTCATTGAACAAGTTGTAGTCTTGAAGATTTGGATGAGTTGATTCGAACAACTTAGAATTGACGCATATGGAACATGCACGGGATTGAGATTGAGCAAGTATGAAATATGAAAATGATTAAGTAGGTAAAATCGAATCGAAAAAAAAGTTAGGGTATACGAATGGATGAATTGATCAAGGAAATCGATGCGGATCGTATACGAAAAGTTAGCACGATCGAAAGATAGCGTGCATGAAAAGTTTGAGTTTGAAGTTACAAAATGACTAAGGATTGAAATCAAAGTTGCTCGATGGTTTGAGTTAGCAAGGAAATGATACAAATTGAGGAAATACGTTGGTCGATGACTTAAGATAGACGGATGAACAATACATGAATTTGGGTTTGAGAAAATTGATGTTGTGAATGATTCGAGGAATAATGATCGAACTTGAATTTGAATGTCGATGAGATTATCCAGTCGGACGATAGCATCATTCGTACGATCCAGAATTTGTTGTAAAGAAAGATCGTCAGGTTACGCATGTCATCGATGGTATTGATGCGTATCAAAGATCGATATGCGATAACTCGGGGGTACTCTGACTCGGCGAATGGTGGTCGTACAAGTGTTATCGCTTTGACGGATGCTATATTTAGGATTTTGATTGAGATGAATGTTGGATGAAAATGATCGTGTCTTGATGGTTACATTGATAACCACAACGTCGACAATCTTGTCTTGCGTAAGCACAACTCTAGCCTCGTACATGCATTGCGTCAAATTTGGGGCGATCGTTCTGCGTGAGCGCTGACATGGTGATTCATGTCGCAGGAATGATCGAACTCGAAAAATCAGGACACAACAAATTTGATTTTCTCGACTTGTTGGCTTGATACAAAGGTGAATTCGAGGATGTTTGGACTTGCAATTGATGATTGAGTAAACTTGAGGATTGAATGGATCCAATCTACGTATCGAGAATGAATTAGTCTAGACACAAAATAAGAGTTACGTCCCGATGAGGATGATTTACCCGCGGGAGCGTGCATGGTGATTTATGTCCACCGTAGATAATCTGAATCGCGTGAGATCGGGACGCAACATATTGTTAAGCTAGACGACCTCATGATCGAATACGTGAATTGGGATGAATGACTTAGGGAATATGGAAAGAGACTTATGGTTTAGCGATGAATTGTGTCGTAGCGCGCTTGATTTGAGAAGGATTGATAGGCGAACTATATCGAACGGGTTTGAAGGGATGACTATGTAAGATGGTTTGTTGGACGAGCGATATGTTCATGTCAAGGATTGGTTGAACGCGAGTTGTCATAGGATGGCTTTGTTGAATGACTTGGACCCCATGCGACGAATATCAGGATGTGTATAGGAAATCTATGCTCGAAGTTTAAAAATCTGAGTGACGCGAGCTTGGGTAGAAAACCCCGTACTATCAACTTGGTTTGACCTTAGGATGGGATCAGTGTTGATATCGTTGTTTGGGAACTATGATTCCAATACTGACAATTGACTTTAGCCTAGAGAGATGGCCTAGCGGCTAGGCGAGATGTCCATGTTGCGAGAGTTAGCATCGGTACGTTTGACTTTCGGGATTGAGTGGATGAATCGATAAGTGGGATTGGATTCACTATCACAAGGCTTGGTTGAAATACATATATTTTGGGGACGCCTGGAACGTGTGCACGATCCAAACTAAGTGATACGTTAAATTCAAGTGAGACTTGAGAAACAGGAAGTGTCGAGGATTTTGAGATCGTGAGTTTTGAAGAAAAGATTGAGGGTAGCACGAACGTGGCTCAGATTTGAAGAATGTATAGGAGAAATGTGTGTGACAAACGTAGGATGTTGAAACAAGTGATAAGTCGATAAGTAAGTACTCAGTTAGTTTCGAGGATGAAACTTTTTCTGAGTGGCGTATGATATAGTACCCCGTCCCGCTCAGTCAATCGGAGGAATCGAAACGTCGATGGCGTTCGGACTTAGCCTTGCAACGGCTTGCTCAAAGACATCGCTCGGTCGAGACGACTCCTCGCTCAGGTGGGATAGTTTTGGTGAACTTGCCTCATCTTAGCCTTCACATAATAAATCGTATATTTTTAACTTGCACAAGTAGGATTGATAATAAAAGAGACGAATCCACATAGATAAGGGAATAATCCCGACGGGTCGGATTGAGTTAGAATATGGAAAGGTCCAACGGTCGGCTTATAGTTGGTGCACGACGTGCTTTGAAAATGATACTCGATCCTTCGTCCCGTGGCTTGGGAGAAAGAAAGTTGGTATTCGCCGCAAAGCTAAGAGTTAGCCTAAGTCATAGGCGTCGCCCGCATAAATGCTCAATAAAGCATGCACGCATCCACGATGCAGGGCTTGGCATAGCCTTTGCTCGCCCTACGGGTTAAAGTTACATTGTACGGCTTGTGGCATAAGTCTAGGCACCCAAATGACTTGGTCGTTCAAAGTCGAACGCGTACACAGCACGTTCCATCGAGGCAAAGCTTGACGCAACCTTTGCTCGTCAAGTTGTTGCGAAGTTAAGTTAGGCAAGTTATGTTAGGCTATCGGAGTAGTAGCGAGCACGGTCCTACGAGTTCTACGACTGGGTATAACCACATAGTCTTACGGTCTCGAAGCCCGTCATATGGAGTATTACTTGGGCGTTGGTGTCGCATAGAGTTCAAGTTGGTTTAAGACCCGATGTTTAATTTCTGCAAGTAGACCTTGTAGATATTGTTTAATTTCTACAAGTAGACCTCGTAGACATTATTTATTTTTTGCAAGTAGACCTCGTAGACAGTGTCTATTTCATGCAAGTAGACCTCGTAGACCTCACGGTGTAGTGTCCCAGACTGATCACATGTCAAAGGTACTTCTAACAGTTGGGAATGTATTTTAGTTTATTTATCCGCGGTTGATTTTTCGTCTTTTTTGCACGTCATTTTCTGTTTAATTTCAAAACATATAATTGATGTCTAACCTCTGTTGTATAGTCAATTTTATTTATTGAAACTGCATTCAGTGAATTGTACTCGTTCCATTCCTGACTGGAAACCAAAATTTTACAGATTAGTCGCGGCTGCTTTTAGTATCGGACTCGGAAGACATGGGTATATACGGAGGACAAACTTAGAGGCTAGTTAAATAGTTCAGTATTCATGTAGTTGTCTTTTCATAATTTGGTGAGACATTGTACCTTGTATTCAAATATAAACTTGTGAATATTGTATATTAATGTAGTTTTATGAATGAGCAAATAAAGTATTTCTTTTGCGTGATACTGAGCATTGTGGTTAGACAGCGTTCTACCGCCGACACTGCGGCGTAGGTTGGCTTGGACACGCTCGCATCCGTTTAAAAAAAATGGGTGCGGGTCGTGACAGTCTCAAAGCCCGTCATATGGAGTATTACTTGGGCGTTGGTGTCGCATAGAGTTCAAGTTGGTTTAAGACCCGATGTCACGGACTTAGTGTTTAAGCCAAGGACCACAATCGATTCAAGTGAGTTTTGGAAAAAGGACTATCAAATAGGCATTTATGAGTTGAATGAAATAATATGGCAACATGGAAAGAATGCTCGCGACCATGGGTCGTCGAGGGGTCTCAAGGATAGAAGTCTTGAACTTGATTTTGAAAGAGATGGTAACACTGGAAGAAGAATGACTGTGTGAGACATCAGTTCGAGTCGAGTCTTGCATGGTCATTGGACAATTTGTTGATAAGGAAGAGTTTCCACGAGCGGCAACCCTGGACGCCATGGGACCGCATCGTCCTGGAGGAAAATACGGTATAGCCATAGCTGGACGAACCGCTCGAATTATTCGAGAACTTTCAGCGGGACTAGCTACTTGCGTTGAAAGGGTCACCGAATAGCAAGGCTATAGTCCATGATAGCTTGTCATGCTAGTGACTAACTCATATAGATGGATCGGCACGGGCAAAAATCTGTATGTGTGCCTTTGGATTGAGTCAGTTGAATGTGTGTACAGTTAGAACACAATATTTGGACCTAAGATTTGGCATCAACATAGGTGACGTGCTTCGGCACGAGATGCGGCATCGGGTCTTAAGTTGTTGGCATATAAGTTGCATAAGTTGGTTTGAGTCATCTTGAGTTTAAGTCAGAAAATATCGCAAGACAAAGTCGGTCAAGTGACACTTAGTCCACAGTTCTTGATTGGGTCTGTTGGTGATCGAAGTAGCAAGGGTCGCGAGGCAGCGATATGGTTAAGTCACATTGAGTTGCTAGGCACGGTATGATGGATTTGTAGCACGGTCATAAGAAATTGGGTACCATCGCGTAGTTGCATCTCTGATTACATACCGAAGGACAAACATGACTTGATAGGTTAACGTTGTTGGTACAAGCACGGGATGGTCTAGAGACACAAAATAGGCCAAGACGTTGGTCCTAAAACCGATCCTAAGGCAAGACTAGAAAGATAATTGAAAAGAAAGGACTATGTTGCACAAAGTAAATCAAACGTATTGGTTTTGTATGGGTAGGCGAGGAGCTCATTCCACCAGTACAGTTGAGTACTGACACCCACATAGTTTTTATGTGTAGGCATAGGTAGAAGTTCGTGGTGCGGAGCTCGCTTGGATGCGTCGAGGCACGGAGTTTCTTGGCGATTCGAAGCGTGCGACCGCCTGGAGTCAAGACTTATATGGGACATAATGTATGGACGTCGCCTTCCAAAGCATCCGCTGGTTCAAGACATGTATTGAGAGATGAGTGACTTGTAATGTGAGTAGAGTGAGCTTGAGTGACTTGAAATCTTGGCCTTGTGCCCATTGTAATCCTTGTTTTAATATCAATAAAATGCATCTTTTGAATGACTTGTGTTTTGTTCTGAATTTTTGTTGCTATTATTCAATGTCTCTGCTTGGGACTTCTGTGCGACGACCCCGTCGCAGCCGTTGTAATCGGCCATTATGGAACCTGCCTTGCACGAGCGAAATCTAGGCTCGTGCGGCATCACGCCTTAGCGAGGACGATCGCTCCTACGGGAGCGGGGCGTGACATATTATACGTGTGCATTTGACTTTGATGCTAGTTCTTGTCTAGAAATAATACTCTACATGTTTGGATATGATATTTCGTACGCGAGAGTGGCAAAAATTACACTTCAACATTTAAATTATTGAAAGTCTATATATTTTTATTTTTTAAAATTGTGTATTTTTTTATATAAGAAGTATAATTTCAAATGGATTTCGACTTAGGAGAAAGAGGGATTTAACACTCCAATATTTAACACCCATTCGTATAATAATTATACTTCAACACTTCAAATAGATTTCGACTTTCAAAAGTATAAAATTTACACTTCAACACTCCAATATTTAACACCCATTTGTATAATAGTTCCAAGTAATCAAATAATTCATAATGGCTAAGGAGAAAGAAGGATTTTATTATTGTTTTATAAGATATTTGGTTGGTTAGAATATTACCTTAAAGGGAGAAAATAAAAAAAATTAGAATAATTTTATAAACCTACTCTATGTTGAATTTTTTTATTTTTTATTTATTTTACTCTTTACTATTAAAAAATG
This sequence comes from Iris pallida, assembly GCA_029216955.1. NCBI lineage: Eukaryota > Viridiplantae > Streptophyta > Magnoliopsida > Asparagales > Iridaceae > Iris > Iris pallida. The sequence goes on along the minus strand of JANAVB010044113.1, from coordinate 9,941 downwards.
GCCATACCAGTGGCATAATAGTCGGGACTATAAAAAAATGACCCATAGTCTTAACAACAATAACAATAATAAATAAACAACCAACAAAGTTCAAGAAATCCAATATTTAGTTAGAACGCGTTTGGATCGATGTAAATTGGAGGAAATATGAAAGTGATAGATGCAACATTGCATCTTTATCACATATGCTCATATGTATAAGTTATCAATTGTGTTTGGTTACAAGCTATATTGTCTCCTGGAAGTGGATAAGCTAACAATTTCAATGTTTAGAGATAATCGGTAAAAGTGATGTAAGTGCGAGACATCCGCATTGAAGAAAATCAATTTCACCACTTCCTTTGGTTTTGAGATGCAACTCGAAAGAAATTTATGCGGAAGGGTGGGGGACACGAACTAATAACTTGTCATACTAGTGTCACTTTCACTGCAGTTCCAAGCTTCATCAAAATATTAAAAATATTCATTCCAGTTTGCATATGTAGCAAAAATTATATTTTCACACCACTTTCAAGCAAGTTACACAGAACAAAACAGTCGTTACACAGAACAAAACAATCTTTAAAGAACTTAATCGTATAATTTTAAAACTACCCGACGTATAACATTCCTACTGAACAACTCCATTTTTAAGTTAAAAAATCAAGGTTGGACAATCAATTTGTAACAACCGGATCCCTTTGATACTCTTCAACTGTGGACGATGGCCAAACAAGCCAAACAAGGGACATGTAACATGCTAGTCGAATAATTTTATTATATATGTCAAATTTAGCAAACAAAATAGTGCTAGTCCGATTTCGATTGCACTTGTTTTCCATTTTTCTTGTCCAAACATAATTTGGCTAGCCTTTGTGTTGCATTGTATACGTTTTTATCTTCCAACTATTGTAATATTAGTAAGAATTTCCAACTTTGTATTTTAGACTCTGAAATTGAAATATAAAATAACAATCTAACCGAAACCGATGCTTGAACTTGGTTCAATGTCAATAAGACAATATTCGTCCTACACTGGTGCTTACAGTTTAATGACGATTAGTCTTACAAGATACAATGGTTATTCTCCTTCAGTAGAAGCACTTCACACCGTATGAACTGGACGAAACAATGTTGGTAGTCCCTCTCTATAGTAACCCTAGAGGGGGGTGAATAGGGTCAAACTAACTAATCAAGCACTTAGCACAAGCTATTGGACAATTTAAAATATAAGTGTAAGAGAAGAAGCAAAATAATACCGACACCCGATGTATCCTGGTATCCTCCCAAGGGGCACTCCAGTCCCGGAACTCTCTCCGAATTTAATCCACTATTATCACAAATAGTACAAAGTGAGTTTTCATACAAAGGCTCACCAACTTCTTACACGGAAGCTTTAGTCCGAAGGCCTCTCCGACTTCAACCGAGAGTTTGGATCCGAAGACTCTCCAACTTCAACCGGGAGTTTGGATACAAAGACTCTCCAACTTCAACCGAGAGTTTGGATCCGAAGACTCTCCAACTTCAACCTTTCACAATTAGGTTTTAATATCCTTATACAACAAGTTGAAAATCTTACTTTTTAACTCAATAACTCTAACACAATTTGTGGATGGCAAATAAAAGCTTTGTAGAGTTGTTTGTGGATTGACTTTGGTGGTTTAGAAATTTTTAGGCTCAAAGTATCAACCTTGAATGAAGGAGTTCAAGGCTATTTATAACCAAAGCATTGAAAAGAGCTCAAAGGCAACTTTTTAGTCAGCGATCGGTATACCATCGGTACGAACCGTTATACCGTCGAAATACCGGTCTGGAATTGCAACGGCTAGAAATATAGCCGTTGGGATTATTAAATGTTAGAAATCCGACCGTTGGATTTTCAATGTTACTGAATCGGTATACCGTCGGTATAGATCGGTATTCCGTCGGTATACCGATTTTGTAGACAGAAACTTTTTGTGAACAAAAATCGGTATACCGTCGGTATAGATCGGTATACTGTCGGTATGCCAATTTTTATCCAAAAATAATCTTGGGCTAATTTCTACTGTCACCCCAAGTTTTTGAATTAGGGGTATTTTTGTCATTTTCCAAGTTTTATAATTTTTGGGAATTTATTTGATTTTATATGATTTTTAAGGATTTGTTTGATTTAGTTTGAATTTTATCCAATTTGGACTTAAGTTGGATATCCGGGTAGTCTGGACCCTAGTGGGGCCCACATACTAGCTGGGCTTGGCCCATATGCCATCCTAACTAGGCTAGAAACCATAAACCATGCTCCCATGGCTTAACTAGTCATTAAGAGGCTTAATTAGTCAATTAGAAGTTAAACCGAACCAAACCAAACCCAAAAAGAACCAAACTAAGTCTATTGGGTTTGGAGGCCTAATGGGTCTCCACCCAAACCCATTAGACCCCCCTTGGCCGGCCACACATAGGCCACACCCCCTCCTCATTCCTTCACACCTAAGTAATATCTCTCTCTCTTCCTTCCATTCTTTTCAAGCTCTTTCTTCTCAAGAGAAGATCTCATTTAGGTATGATCTTAACTCTCATTAATTCCCTCTTTTGCATTTATTTCCTTCACCATAAAAGTAGAGGAGATCATTCTCCACATTTTGACCATAGGTTTCCTAAAACCTAGTTTAAGGATTAATTGGGGGTTTTCCTTTTTAGAGAGTATATATTTATATGTATATATATATATATATATATATATATATATATATATATATATATATATATATATATATATATATATATATATATATATATATATATATATATTTATATGTATTTGTGTGTGTGTGTGTATGTGTAGAAGAGAGTGTGTGTGTGAGTGTGTTTGAGTGAGAGTGTGTGTGTATGTATTTATATATATATATATATATATATATTTTATATATATATATATATATATATATATATATATATATATATATATATATATATATATATATAATATATATAGATATGTGTGTGTATGTATTTATATATATATATATATATATATATATATATAGACATATGTGTGTGTATATATTTATATATGTAGATATGTATGTGTGTATAGATAGATAGATAGATAGATAACTAGATAGCTAGATAGATATATATATAGATATATATATAGAGAGAGGGGAAGGAGTAGTAAGAGGAGAGGAAGAAGTAGGGGATGAAGAGAATAAGAAACAACAGCAGCAGCTGCTGTGGGGGGGGAGGGAATGGAGCTGCTTAGGGGTGAGCAACGGTTCGGTTCGGTTCAAACCGAACCGTATATATGAAAACCGAAATAACCGTAAACCGTACTTCTCAAACCGAAAACCGAACCGTTTTTATAAAATCGAACCAAATTAATTCGGTTCGATTTTCGGTCGGTTCGGTTTCATGGGCCAATGTGCCGGACCTTCAATTTTTTAGCAAAACATGCCTATTAAATGACAATTTATTTTAAAAATATGGTATTATTGTATTAATGAATTATATATTACATAGTGTGAAAAATATCAGTATATATATAGATTGAGGGTAGAGAGAGAGTGCTCAAAAAAGTACCGACAGAGAATAAGAGGAGAGTGTCCTAGGCTAAGGGTTACAAAATATTAGTATATGTAGATTGAGGATAGTTTGATAAATTATTAAATCTAAATCGGTTTTCGGTTCGGTTATCCGGATCAAGAACCGAAAATCGAACCGTTATTTTAAAATTTTAAATTTTCAAACCGAAAACCGAACCGATAACCGAAAAGCCGAACCGTTTGTCATATTTCGGTTCGGTTCGGTTCGGTTTTCGGTTTTCAACCATTATATGCTCACCCCTAGAGCTGCTACCCCCCCCTACAAGCCAACAGCAGCAGCAGCAGTTAGCAGTAGCTGCAGCAGCAGCTCCAGCATTGGCAGCAGCAGCAGTAAGCAGGGCAGTAGCAGTAGCTCCCAAGCCTCCTTTAACCCCCTATATATATCCCCCTTTATATATATATATATATATATATATATATATATATATATATATAGATGTTTAGATAGATGTATATAGAATTAGAAGAAGAAGAAATGGAAGAATTAGAAGAAGAAGAATTAGAATAGGAATGAGAAGAAGAATGAGAAGAAGAATTAGAAGAGGAATGAGAAGAGGAATTAGAAGAAAAATTAGGAGAAGAAGAATAAGAAATAAGAATAAGGAGAAGGAAAGGGAAAAAGAGAAGGAGAAAGAAGGATAGTAGTGTAGGAATGTAGGAAATCGAATTAGAGGAGATTGAGTGAATCAGATTTGGTGAAGGGGTGAAATTGAGCTCCGAGTGTCGGAACGCGTTGAAACTTAGAGGAAACCTAGATTATGTGAATTAAATTTTGTGGGTAGGCTTCCGAGTTGAAATCGGAGTTTCGTGTGGGAATAGGACGATGGTATCGCACCGTACCATTACGTATCTTGAGATATTCAAGATAATCGGCAATAGGCCGTAAGATGGACTGGATGTCCACTCTACCTAGGAAGCTTGGTAGGTAATGAATGTATAGGCTAGTATCCTACTACCTAGGAAGCACGGGTCGAAATACCAAGCGTAGGTAGGCTAACTTGGTATTGGGCTAGGTTAGGAATTTACGTTATAAAGGGTAAATTTAAGATATTGGCCTACTACCAAGATACGGGTTTCGGAGTTCAAGATCGACTCGGATATGGGTTGTAAGGGTTGGTAATGGTTAGAAATAGTCGCCTAGACCTAGTCTTGACCTTGGTTGACCACGGTTGACTTTTTAGACCAAAAGTCAACTATGGGTCAACACTTTACCAATTTAGTCCCAAATTCTATTAGACTTGAACAGTTGACCAAAAGTCAACTGTTAGTCACCATTGACCTAGGGTTGACCTAGAGTTGACCAGAGTTGACCCGTTGACCAAAAATCAACTGTAAGTCAACTTTCGACCTAGTTTGATACGGGTTGACTTCCAATGTTCTCCTATGACCAAGGTTGACTTAACTAGACTTGTCTTGACCTAGAACGACTTAATAGGATTTAAATTGATTTGACTTTACTTTCTAAACATAGTATTGATACGTCTTATTCTCTATAGGTCCTCGAGGCACTGCATTGGATCCAGTTGACATATTATATCATATCACAGCGAGTACATTCTCTGACAACTTTTTCCCAATTTATGATAACTGTTATGATTCATGTACTTAGTGTAGATATGCTCATTCCTGACACATGGTTCTCACGGATTGGTATTCTGGATCTCGACGAGAGATGTTGCTCCTTGTTAGCTTGGAATGTATTGTGCAAGCTCCCTTGTAGCTCTTGCACAATATGTGGTCACTGATTCTAGAGAAGACTTGCTCCCTTCTCATAGAATCCCGTGCAGTGACGTATCTGTTTGGATCCATTCTACCAGTTGGAGGTGGAGGAGTAGTAGCGTATGCCTGTGATCAAATCCATCTTGCATTCTTGAACAGTGTTAGTCATATACCGCACTTATGACTAGCCAGGCCTGTTCTTACAGGTTCCCAAGTCGGTCACAAGCTGAAACTACTACTCACACACATTGGATAGATGGCTTACCTTGATTTGTGTACATACCATACGCAGTTCTACTTTTCTGTTCTAGCTCTAGCTCTACAGCTTACTATGCCATGATACATATATGTACACTCCATAATTTTTGTATATGCTCTATTTACAGTCTTATGGCTTTTATTCTATCTTGAGATCTGTTATGAGATATATGTACTCGTTCTATCCTGACCGGATATGTTGAAAATATTTACATGCATAGGAGGACTATTATTGCACTTACTACGGCCCACCGGACATAGTAGGTTTAGAGTCCGATACCCTAGATCAGCAGGGTGCAGTACCGCAGGGCGAGACACCGCCTATCCTATAGATAGAGTGGGTCTTTGTACCGGACCTTGTCTCCAGTTACTCTTGGGACTGTTATTATTTTAGCTTGTATTAGAGACTTTGGACTTAGACTTGTATATTCTTTGTGTTTGGACTTGACAGGTTATATTTTATTGTCATATTGTCTTTATCTTTCAGTCTTTACTTTATCATCTTAGAGTTGTGATTGAGCACTCATATATTATCATTGCTTGTCCTCCGTTCGGAGTTGACCATATTCTCGACAGGTTTTTAATATTATATAAACTGTTGTTAGAGTAGTAAACCTACATCGTTCTACGCTGTTTTTACGGTGTGGGCTGGGCATTGTTACGCACACGTGCCCTTACAGCGGGTGCGGGTCGTGACACGTTTTTAGTGGTGGCCCACGTAGGTCCTGAAGTTGCAATTAGTGCGATCGTAGCAGCACTCGTCTTAGAGTGTTGACTACGAGCATGTGTTACATATAGGAGGTAGTAGGCTAAGAGTACTCAATCACAGTAGGATCTTTCCTTGCTTATCTTGCTTACCGTCTTTGATATTGATTTAATGTATTCTAGCTGTCCTCCCTTGATATAATCCTTCTTGTGCCATATTGATATCTTCTTTTCAATCTGTCTCCAGGATGGTTATGAGTCATTGTTCCAGTGAGGAGCACGGAAAGACGGAGAGGTCTGCTACCTCTGGCGGACAGGCTCTAGTCACTTCCCCTGCAGTTGGGACTTCAGTAGGGGCTCTCGGGGGTACTCCTCCAGCGCTCTCGATGACTGTCCCTGGGGTCACTGCGGGTGCTCTTCCTGCAGTGCCGGGGGATGACGGGAGCTGTCAGGGGCGTTCCTCATCCTCATCCTTAGCAGGGGACTCCTCCGATGGTGGTGGGAGCTGTTCTTCCGTTGCTTCCTCTGCCTACAGATATGGTGCAGATGCTCGCATTCTTTCAGCAGGTGCTGGAGTCCCAGCGGGCCTAGCACGAGGCACCGATGAACAGACTGAGGCCATGCGCCAGGGCATGGAGGATGTCCATAGGTTGGCCCTGGCTACGGTGGAGCGTGGGGCTCCAGCGGGAGCGCAGCAGCAGAAGCCCGGAGACATCCAGGCTTTCAAGAAGATGGGTCCGAGGGATTTCAGAGGGACCGAGGGCATTATTTATCCGAAGACTCTCCAACTTCAACCGGGAGTTTGGATACGAAGACTCTCCAACTTCAACCGAGAGTTTGGATCCGAAGACTCTCCAACTTCAACCTTTCACAATTAGGTTTTAATATCCTTATACAACAAGTTGAAAATCTTACTTTTTAACTCAATAACTCTAACACAATTTGTGGATGGCAAATAAAAGCTTTGTAGAGTTGTTTGTGGATTGACTTTGGTGGTTTAGAAATTTTTAGGCTCAAAGTATCAACCTTGAATGAAGGAGTTCAAGGCTATTTATAACCAAAGCATTGAAAAGAGCTCAAAGGCAACTTTTTAGTCAGCGATCGGTATACCATCGGTACGAACCGTTATACCGTCGAAATACCGGTCTGGAATTGCAACGGCTAGAAATATAGCCGTTGGGATTATTAAATGTTAGAAATCCGACCGTTGGATTTTCAATGTTACTGAATCCGTATACCGTTGGTATAGATCGGTATTCCATCGGTATACCGATTTTGTAGACAGAAACTTTTTGTGAACAAAAATCGGTATACCGTCGGTATAGATCGGTATACCGTCGGTATGCCGATTTTTATCCAAAAATAATCCTGGGCTAATTTCTACTGTCACCCCAAGTTTTTGAATTAGGGGTATTTTCGTCATTTTCCAAGTTTTATAATTTTTGGGAATTTTATTTGATTTTATATGATTTTTAAGGATTTGTTTGATTTAGTTTGAATTTTATCCAATTTGGACTTAAGTTGGATATCCGGGTAGTCTGGACCCTAGTGGGGCCCACATACTAGCTGGGCTTGGCCCACATGCCATCCTAACTAGGCTAGAAACCATAAACCATGCTCCCATGGCTTAACTAGTCATTAAGAGGCTTAATTAGTCAATTAGAAGTTAAACCGAACCAAACCAAACCCAAAAAAACCAAACTAAGTCTATTGGGTTTGGAGGCCTAATGGGTCTCCACCCAAACCCATTAGACCCCCCTGGCCGGCCACACATAGGCCACACCCCCTCCTCTTTCCTTCACACCTAAGTAATATCTCTCTCTCTTCCTTCCATTCTTTTCAAGCTCTTTCTTCTCAAGAGAAGATCTCATTTAGGTATGATCTTAACTCTCATTAATTCCCTCTTTTATTTATTTCCTTCACCATAAATGTAGAGGAGATCATTCTCCACATTTTGACCATAGCTTTTAATAGGTTTCCTAAAACCTAGTTTAAGGATTAATTGGAGGTTTTCCTTTTTAGAGAGTATATATATATGTATATATATATATATATATATATAATATATATATATATATATATATATATATATATATATTATATATATATATATATATAATAATATTATGTATTTGTGTGTGTGTATGTGTAGAAAAGTGTGTGTGTGAGTGTGTTTGAGTGAGAGAGTGTGTGTGTGAGTGTGTTTGAGTGAGATGTGTGTGTATGTATTTAATAATATATATATATATATATATTATATATAATATATTATATATATATATATAGATATGTGTGTGATGTTTTATATATATATTATATATATATATATATATTATATATATATATGATATGTGTGTGTATGTATTTATATATTATATAATATTATATATATTATATATATATATATATTAATATATAGACATGTGTGTGTGTATATATTTATATATGTAGATATGTATGTGTATAGATAGATAGATAGATAACTAGATAGCTAGATAGATATATATATATATATATATATAGAGAGGGGAAGGAGTAAGAGGAGAGGAAGAAGTAGGGGATGAAGAGAATAAGAAACAACAGCAGCAGCTGCTGTGGGGGGGGAGGGAATGGAGCTGCTGCCCGCCCCCACCCCCCCACAAGCCAACAGCAGCAGCAGTTAGCAGTAGCTGCAGCAGCAGCTCCAGCACTGGCAGCAGCAGCAGTAAGCAGGGCAGTAGCAGCAGCTCCAGCATTAGCAGCAGCAGTAGCTCCCAGCCTCCTTTAACCCCCTATATATACCTTCCCCTATATATTATATATATATATATATATATTATATATATATAGCTAGATGTTTAGATAGCTAGATGTTTAGACCAAAACAACTATGGGTCAACACTTTACCCAATTTAGTCCCAAATTCCATTAGACTTGAACAGTTGACCAAAAGTCAACTGTTAGTCACCATTGACCTAGGGTTGACCTAGAGTTGACCTAGAGTTGACCAGAGTTGACCCGTTGACCAAAAGTTAACTGAAGTCAACTTTCGATCTAATTTGATACGGGTTGACTTCCAATGTTCTCCTATGACCAAGGTTGACCTAACTAGACTTGTCTTGACCTAGAACGACTTAATAGGATTTAAATTGATTTGACTTTACTTCCTAAACATAGTATTGATACGTCTTGTTCTCTATAGGTCCTCAAGGCACTGCATTGGATCCAGTTGACATATTATGTCATATCACAGGCGAGTATATTCTCATAACTTTTTCCCAATTTATGATAACTATTATGATTCATGTACTTAGTATAGATATGCTCATTCCTGACGCATGGTTCTCACGGATTGGTATTCTTGGATCTCGACGAGAGATCTTGCTCCTTGTTAGCTTGGAATGTTTTATACAAGCTCCCTTGTAGCTCTTGCACAATATGTGGTCACTGATTCTAAAGAAGACTTGCTCCCTTCTCATAGAATCCCGTGCAGTGACGTGTCCTGTTTGGATCCATTCTACCAGTTGGGGTGGAGGAGTAGTAGCGTATGCCTGTAATCAATCCATCTTGCATTCTTGAATAATGTTAGTCATATACCGCACTTATGACTAGCCAGGCCAGTTCTTACAAGTTTCCAAACCGATCACAAGCTGAAACTACTACTCACACATATTGGATAGATGGCTTACCTTGATTTGTGTACATACCATGATCAGTTCT
>JANAVB010044112.1:0-49891 GCA_029216955.1 Iris pallida | reverse complement strand
GCTGCCTAGTGCAGCCCCTATACTGCTGCTGTTGGCAGCTGCCTAGCCAGTCAAGGCAGGCCATGCCAAGGCAGTCCATGCCAAGGCCAAATCAAGACAGGCCATGCCAAAGCCAAGTCAAGGCAGGCCATGCCAAGGCCAAATCAAGACAGGCCATGCCAAAGCCAAGTCAAGGTAGGCCATGCCAAGGCCAAATTAAGACAGGCCTTGCCAAAGCCAAGTCAAGGCAGGCCATGCCAAGGCCATATCCAATTCCAGGATTTAGATATCAAACCCAACTCAGTTCTAGGTAAACAAAACTCAGTTTTACTTCCCTTTCAATATTCAGTTTTATATTTCAATCTTAATCTCAGTTTATATCAAACAATTCAACACTATCAATCCACATCCCATTTAGTTCAAATTCATGTTTGAACTAATCAGTTTCTCAGGTATCAAACATATGTAAATCTCAGGTTTTATTTCAATCCTTATTCATTAACATTTCAGTTTTTTCATCTAATTCTTAGTTTACATGGGATGCACTGTTGTAACATGAATCGAAATCTAACACACATTCATTGTAACATGAATTGAAACATGAAATGAACTATTTATTCTCAGATTTACATGTTTAACCCAGGTATAAATAGGAACTCATTTGAATTTAACAGTTAGCATATACCTATATTCACATTAAATTTCAGTTTTCTATAAACCCATCTCATTTGAAGTATCAGTGAAACCAATTGACAGTTTGATAACCAATCGAATTCGAATAATCTACTACAATGCAACCCAGGTTATCATCACATGTATTCATAGTTAATTTATCATTCAAAAACCTGTTAATGTATTCGAAATTACAGTGAATTAATGTATCAGAGGAATAAAGGAAATTGAAACCAATTTTCCAATTTCAAACTCGAAAACCCAAATAAACCTTCAATTCTAATGTGCAGTCATAAAAACATATTTAAACATGCAATTAGGATGAGTTCGTGTCCACGAACTGGACACAAATCGTGTCCAAATCACCACACAAACACAGACTCAAAACTGTGTAAAAACAGTGTCGTGCACACGTGCAAGTCGAGCTAGGACACGACACACGCAACCTTGGGTCTCGTGCACATGTCAGTAGCTAGGGTAGGTCTAGGGCTTCGTTTCTAGTACCCTGAAATGAGTCAAAGCCGTGTCGTGTCCGAGTTCTTAAACCGTATCAGTGACCCAATGTGCGCGTGTGTGTGTGTTTGTAAAACCAGTGCAATCCCGATTTCTCCCTAACCACTCGATAATTTCACCCCAAAATTTGTGTGCACTGTGTCAGTGGTTGCCCGCACCCACACACAAAGTTTCGTGTGTCGAGGTGCTGGTCGTGTCCGCTAGGACACTCGCAGCAGGGCAGCCGCACGGTGTCCTCGTGCGTGCGTACGTGTCCAAATTTGGACACGAGGGTGCACAGAATTCAACTCAGTCAACTTGGGTTGTGATCTACACACCAAGAGCTAAATTATTGTTCAATTAGTTTTTGAAATTAACACCATTAAATTCTAACAAACATTTCATCGAACACCTATTTCTATACACCGATACGTGTCCGATACGGACACGTAATGGACACGAATTCCTACCAAACTTGGGCTACACCTAGGGGGACCCTAAATGAATGCATCCATAGGAAGAAAACTAGAATTTAATAGGGTTTGTAGGGTTTTACCTATTGAGGGTGAAACCTCAATTTCAAGCTTTTTGAATGAGGGCTTCCTTCGATCTTGCGACGATCCCGAGCCTCCGAATCCTTGCTAGCTACCCACAAATAGTACCCTCTACTGTAGGGGAGTCCAATGCAAGAGATTAGGCTCAATTTGGACTTAATTTGGATATTTGGGGAGGAGTTGAGGAAGAACACTAAAAGAGGCAAATAAAAATAATTAAAAAATATGCTAAAGGTTAATGTGTTGTATTTATAGGGGGGATGTTTGATGGCTGCCATTAGGTTAGGGTTAGGGTTTAGGATGAGTGGTCAAGGCTTCTCCAACAAATTCTAGCCAATCTAAAGGCTCACAATTAAAGTAACCATTCTTAACCTTTAACCTAAAATATCCTATTAACAAATATCTAGATATTAACCTAAATGATTACTTAGTTGAAACCATCTAACTTAGTCTCTATGGTCATGACTATCTATATTAGGCTCAATTTCTAGGTCAAGTCCTAACAAATAGATTAGCACAATATTTAATTAATACAATTTATAATTTACAAAATTGTCAAAATGACCAAAATACCCTAGGCTAAAAAGTTATAATTAGTCATCCTAATCACATGACTAGGCTCCCTTGGTCATGGTTAGTCTCTAGGCTCAGCAAACACTAGGGTTACACTAGTCAATCACCAAAATCACAAGTCGTGATTTTAAATAGTTTTAAATTAACTAAAAATCACCAAAAATCATAACATGGTTTAAATATTATTATTAAATGATTATAATTATAAATTTTCAAAATTACCCTCATTTTAGAACTGGGTGCTACAAGTCTACCCTCCTTAGAAGAATTTCGTCCTCGAAATTAAGATGGTCGTACTCCTTCTAGGTCAAACACCCCAATAATCACAGTCTCAACATACAGTCCGATAATCATATGCGTCTGTCCAAAATCATGATACTCTGAATCTTCGTCATGCTAGTGAGCAAGGCTACGATATTCACAGAGTCCTTGACTATGGTACATACCTCTAGAATCATGGTATTTAAAATTTTCGCATTGCCGCATGCTTGGCTGCGAAAACCTTAAATTCCCACACCCGAGAAATACGTCCAAAATCTGACTATATGTCCTCACTATGCCAGCTAACATAACTATAGAAGACTCTATATCCCATAATCGAGGCGACCTAGCCCATACGACTTATCTTAGAAGAAATAGATCACAATGAAACATCTGAACAAAATTTATCAACTACCAGGTACGGATAGAATCGAATTTCAAGACAGTTATAAGGGAGCAAATGCGGAAATGGAATCGAAAAGATTGGAATCTGCTATCAGCTCTCCCTCTGCCTGTGCATCCTCGACTGCCATGGCGAAAGCTCACCCTACTGGCCTCCCTTGGCCTGTTGCTCATGCTGGGCAAACCTCTGCTGCTGAGTCTGCAACGGTGGTCCTGTCTGCTGCCCTGTCGGAGATCTAGCTCCTGCTACTGCCTGAGTCACTGGTGCCTTGTTCCTGGGACAATCCATATACTGGTGCTCTGCTGAACCACAAAGTAAACACAGGCCCTGCCTCTTCCTGCAGTCGCTCCATCGGTGACCTTGCCTCTTGCAGAAGTCACATGTAGAAGGCTGTTGCTGCCTGGGTGCCTGCTGATAAAGTACATGTCCCTGGCCCTGAAACGGCTGCTGAACTGGCCTCTGCTGGATGTGAGGGCGCTTGGCTGGCCCTGTACTGGAAAAAACCCCTAAGGCATCACTGTCCCTCTTCAGCTTGAGGCCGAAGTCCTCCTCTGCAATCTGCGCGTCCATCAATATCTGATCGAACGTCGCGTCACGGCGACCTGAGGTGCGGGTGCCCACTGCATGAATAAGTCCCCTACAGAACTTACGAGCCTTCTGCCCCTTATCCTGGATCAGATCGGGAGCGAACCTGCTAAGGCAGAAAAACTCTGCTGCATACTCGTCCACAGACGAGTTCCCCTGCACTAGACCCACAAACTGGCCCTCCAACGCTGTGAGAGCCACGTCTGGAAAGAACTTCTCTTTGAAGAGCCGTCTAAAGTTCTCCCATGATATACCCTTCACTGACACCTGAGGGTCTGTCCGGAACCATGTCAAAGCGATGTCAAAGAACTGGCTGGCCGCAGATGTCACCCAAAGTTCCTTCGGAACCTCTGCTAACTCTAGGCTCCTCTGGACGTCCTCCAACCAGTCGTCAGCATACAGGATACCCTCGGTACCCTTGAAGTCCTTCGGATTCATCTTCCTGAAATCCAGACATGTACCAGGCCTCCTCTGACTCTGCTGCTGCTGAACTGGGGCACCCCGATCTGTACTCGGGACTACCCTCTCAACTGCTGTCATCGCCAGCTGGTGGGAGTTCTCCATACTCTGTCGTAGAACCTCTGTCTGACGGTGGGATGCATCAACCTGATGTTGCTGTGCCTCTGCCTGGGCCCTCTGAGTCTGCATCATCTGCAGTATAAGGGTCTTCATCTGCTGCACATCTGTCGGTAGCGGAGGTGGCGGTAGAAAAGTCTCGGGAATAACTATGGACGGTCTCGCAGCCGGAGGTGGAAGATGAAGAACAGTTTGGCAACTCTAGAGGGGGGGTGAATAGAGTTTATATAGAAAATAACCAATTAAAAATTAACTCTTTCACGATCTATGAATAATCAGAGTAAAATGCGGAAAGTAAATGAAGAGCAAGAAAGCATACGCAAACACAGCGATTTTAACCTGGTTTCCCTCGTAGAGGACTAGTCCAGGCCTGAGAACTCTAGCTCAGGATTAAATCCACTATTTGTGAAATAGTAGTTTACAACCCGTGCCTTTACTTCAGAAGAGCACGTCAACTTCTTACAGAGGATCGCAGTGGCAATTTGCTTGGAATTGTCCAAGCGACTTCTTCAACTCTTGCACAAGAATCCTAACTGAGAGATGCTGAGCACTCGAGACTTAGGAGGCTTGTGGCTAGTAGATGGGAAGGGTATGGCTTATTTGAGCTATAAGAGAGAAGAGAGAGAAGATTGGATGATTTGAAATGAGAGAATTCATGCCCTATTTATAGTATTTTTATAGGCAGAATTCGGCCAGAATTCGGGTAGAAAAATTCAAATATTTGGCCGTTGGACAACTAGCAACCAGCTAACCCTAAAATTAGGGTTCCTGATTTCTAGGGGACAGAGTTCGGCCCGAACTCTGTGTGGAGGCAGAGTTCGGCCCGAACTCTGTCTCCAGAGCACAGAATGGTTCTAAGGGGACCATTGGGCAATTTCTGGTTTGGTGGAGCTTGGAATTATTGGGTAGGCTATAGTCTAAGTTTCAAGAGCTCAGCATGACTCAGATTACATTAGTCTAGACTCAAAGAAAGTGTAAAATACAGACTCGAATGCAACTGAGAAGCGGAGGCTAAGCTGACGTCTGTCTTGAGCTTATTGCAGACGTCGTGTGTCGTATTGAATTATTACAGATATTATTTAGTCAATGTTGTCAATATTTGGTTGACTGTGACTTTGTGTCAACAATCTCCCCATATTGATAATTGGCAAAATAATATATGTATATTCAACATTCATACCTGGACACAGTTGATTATAGCAACATAGCTCCCCCATAATCGATGCCGAGCTAGAAATAATAGTTCCCCCGTAATCAGTGAACGGTGCTGAGCTAGAAGTAATAGCTCCCCCGTAAATAATGTATTGAACCTGTTGTCCTGATGAATAATATATGTATATTCAACATTCATACCTGGACACAGTTGATTATAGCAACATAGCTCCCCCATAATCGATGCCGAGCTAGAATAATAGCTCCCACGTAATCAGTGAACGGTGCTGAGCTAGAAGTAATAGCTCTCCCGTAAATAATGCATTGAACCTGTTGTCCTGATGAATAATATCTCCAAAAAGCACAAACAAGCACAGATATCCAGAATATACATAGTTCTCCCCCTTTTGGCATTTAGCAATATAGACTGCAGATGAATGAAAAGTATAGAAACTGCAGTATAGACAATTAATAGTGATACAACCACACCAAGCAGAGAAGAAATAGTATATGAATAATCAAAATGATTTACTAGCATAAAATATAAAACTACGGTAAGCATAAAAATGTCATCACACAGAACCAAATGTCAAATACACAACCAGAGGTTTAGAACAGCTAAGTACATAAATCCAAAAACAAACTAAATAACTAGAAATCAAAATGCATCAACTAAGATCATCATCAGCAGCACAGCAGCAGATAGTAGCCAATCTCCATCACGGAGCACGAGAAGGCCCAGCAGAGTCTGAATGGTCAGTGAATGAACGGCTGGGGTCCACGATAGCAGCATCCAGATCCAGGTAACGCATGACCCAGGGGTCGTCAATGCGATATCCAGCGCGACCAGGATCCCGCTCCATGGAAATGGGCATAGGGGGTGACGAGACATAGAATACCGGATATCGTGCAGCGAGTTGCTGAGAGCACTCATCGGCAGGGTAGTCCGATAGTCCATCTGAGTCCAGCGATCGTGCTCAAGAGCAAAACGATCCCGGAGCATAGTCTGAATAGACTCAAGAGTGGCAGGTGGAGGTGGTGCATCCTGATCGAGTGGAGGGGCGTCAGGCTCCTCATCATCAGACTGCTCAGAAGTCTCAGGAGAGGCGACGACTGCCTGAAGACATCGTGCCTTGGACAGGAAAGCAGGAGCAGGCAAGAACTGACAGTCATGAATAGGAATGATGAACACACGAAAAACCATAGAAAGGTATAAAGGATAAACCAAGGCTCTTGGTTTCTTCCTATAATTATCATCCAGTCCATCATTGTCCGTGGAAGATTAAAGGGGATACGATAATGAAGGTGATACAAGACAAAGATCTCAAAGTATGTAACTTCATCTGTGGAGCCAGCTTTTGGCAAGATAGGGTTAAAAATGATTCGATGAAGTTCATAGAAATACGGGTTGAGGTGCTTGGCCATAAGTTTGCGAGGACTTATGTTAGGGGCACATAATTCCTCCTTGAAACCTTCAAGAGAAGTATCACCAACAAATTGGAATTGGCGAGCTTCCACAAGCTTATCCCAAATATCGAGATCTTGAAGTGCAAGATATGTCACGACCCGCACCCAATATTTGGGCATGAGCCGTGGGTACGTCCATCCTACGCCGCAGAGTCGGCGGTAGAACGCTGTCTAGTCATCTCCACAATTATCAAATACAACCACGCAGTTTATAGATTTTTGCAAAAGATCAAGTTTGCATATCAATCTCAACAGGAAGGTTGTAAACTCAATATCTATGATGAAAAAGGGATAAACTGATAACTAAAATAAGATCACCAAGTATAGAGACAAAATATGATAGAAGGATGATCTCCAAATAAATGTATAAAAGAATCCACTACTCAACTCTCATAATCCAAATAAGATACAATCAAAGTCTATATGAGCAACATAAACTCTAAACACTGTCTATCTAATAGTCTCCTGCGGAGGGTAGCCCCGCATCCGAATCCTCCTGCATGATCAAGTCAGGGTCTTCCGTGTGCTCGTAATAAGTGGAACAGAACTCCTCTAACTCATCACCTAAAATATTGGTTATCCAGTTAGGATTGGAACAAGCACACAAGCTGAAAAACTATCCTCAACATAACAGAATCGACAGTACATGAATATGACATATGTAAAGAAAACTGAGCAGTAATATGATAACATGGTACATCTAGAATAAAGTATGAATCGTAGAGTAATATGTCAACTGGAATGAATATGAAAGCATAGTGACATGTCAAGTGGTGAACATACTAAAAGACGAGTTTTCTAAGTGCATTGAAATATCCTTTTCGACATGTGAACGGCTAAGGGGTAAAATAAGGCAGACTGCATGTGTCGTGTACAGTTGCTAGCATTCAAGGTTAGACATATTGGGATAGAAAGGGATGTTCACATGTCTAATAAGGTATTTCCCCTCCCGAACAGTACTCATGAACCCAATAAGTCACGAAAGGAGCTAAACAAAGTACAGTAAATAGGGGTTCATGTTTCTCACTCGTGTGTCCATCGTGTCATCAAAACAAAGAACATATGAATGTATACTGCACAAACCATCAGAATTGGAAGTAGAACAGAGAGTGTACTTGCCTGTCGTCCCGAGCTGCGAGTAACGATCAAGTGTTGAGTCAGAGTCCAACAAACCTATATTATGAATCAATTTCTAATCAACAGATGAAGGTGAATAATGAATCTGCTTATCTATGGTGAGTTACCCCTTTTAAATAATCATATATAACCCTCTATATATACTATTAACATTACTCTCAACCTTTATCCTATATGAGTTAGGACTGTACAGTGCTACTAGGCTCCTGTCTGCCATACCCTCTCTAGTTGACCTATAAAGTCCCCTCCTCTGAACAGTCCTGGGAAGGACTCTTTCCAAACACTAGCACATGTCCTACTCTGACCCTTACTCCCAAGAATTTACCAAGATAGGATGGACCCTAGTTTAGCTTGTGTTGACATGTATTTGGGGCTGAACTAGTTCTGCCTGGCTTTAACAGGAAATGGGCTAATAGTCTAACGGCAAAAACCAGAATCAAGTGTATGAAGAGACTGATCCAATCCTTCCTTTGTGTCAAATGATGTCATTACAGTACAGGGCTAATCTATTATACTAAGGTATTTTAGGGCAGGGAATTAGTATCCCTTTTACTAATGGAAACCCAGGCTACTCCCTGTCACCCAGTGCATATTTTTCCCCAGTATGCATTTATGAGTTTATGAAGAAAAGTATGCTGTGAGTTAAAATAGTGTCATTCAGGATATGGAGACAGGGCTTGATATAAAGGACATATATGTAAAGGGTTAAAGCTAATGTCCTCATGGTCCAGATATCACACTGAACTGCAGTTATAGATTTACCTATAAGTGTACAAGTCTACACATGATATAAATTCTTTGATGTACCTATACAGGGACACCTCTCACTCCTCCATTGGATACTGGCACTCAATACTACAGACCAAAGACACACACCCAGAACCACACAGGCTATGATACCCCTGTTATAGACCTTACTGACTCAGGACACCCTCTAAATACTAGTGAAAGTATCATTTGCACTTCACTGGTCCTTGGTGTAGGTCCACCCTACCTATGCCTGTTGCAACTGTTTGGTAACCTGTCAAGAGAAGTGTGCACACAAATGTGCATTGAATGCTAATTTCCTCTCTTGTCATTTATTTGACTGATGTTTACCTGACAAAGAACCAACTGTTCCAACCACACCATGGTGGACTGGTGCTATGCTACTAATATCTGGAATAGAGTAGAACAATTTGGACTATACACATAGATTGAGCCCTTTAGGATCCTGGACTGAATATTTGTTGTCCTCTTGTGAACAGGGAACAAGGATGATGAAAAAAATAGGAGAGTTTGACTGTCACCAGGTTATGCAGGACTGGAAATGTATGATGCAAAGGTTTAACTAAAGTGGTCTTCCTAACTCTCCCTCTAGAACTACTGGAGACTCTCACAATCCTGTGCAATCAAAGCCCTGTGGTATCAATGACCCAATAGTAACCAGGTTATAACTGATACAAGAGGAATGAAATATTACTAAGGTTATGAATCATGTGTACCAAACAGGACACAACCTAATGTTGGGTAGTAGACAGGACCAAGCAAGGGTGCTGGGCAATTACAACAAAACTCACCATCTTGTGATACTTTCTTCCCCTATAGCAGGACAACCACAAGAGAACCCCCTGTTGCAGTGTCATGTTGGACATTCAATATAGGGAAAGCTTGGATACCTGGAAATGGTATCTCTGATACTTTCACACACCTGATGCCTAAGCAAATACTCTCACCCTTCTATTTCCCAGATACGAGTGATACCTAGATCCCTTCCATTGCACACTATCCTTAGGAACTCCCACGGGTTAGTGTACAGCAGGGCATGGGGTGAAGGAGTTAGACTGTTGTACAATGAGCAACATTGGGCTATCCCAAGGTCTTACTTGGTCTGCACCTCAAATACAAAAACGTACAATGACTAAAATAGGACTGACTTGACATTAGCTGTCCTAGGGGCATAAACACATGTTTCACTACACAGGAAATACACCTTTTAGTATTGCAGGTGTTAGATTACCCAACTCGAAGCAGATAGTACAAATTCTGCTGTCAATCCATGTACCTGGGTTTGAAAACTCAGATTTGACCTCGAATATTAAAGTCGAGTTTGACAATAGGAATCCATGTACTTGGTGTTACCTTGGTTTATCTGAGACATCAGTGTAAGACTAGATATAAGGTCATGTATATACTAGGCCTTCAAATGGTTGTCTGAAACATCCATCCTTGAAACTGGGTAGAGACAGGGCTTATGTGTATACTGGTCTAATGGTGCAATACTGGAACTCTTCTTGATCCTTTAGCCCCAAACAACTATATTGCATCCCCTGTTGATACCAATCTGTCAACAAGGAAAAATACCCATGGCAGTATCCAAAGGATACAAGGGAGCTCCTGTGGACTTATTTATTGGATATAGAGATAAGTTCCCCCTCCCCCATACGCATACGCCACTAATATCTTCATAGGAAGTTTCCCTACCTATTGTATAGTTGTATTTTTTGCTACCCACGGCCTTCCCTGTGCCAAACAGAGTCTTCCCCAAGGGACACACCCCTGTGCCCTGAATAATGGGTATCATACACAACCCTAGTTAGGTACTTACACCTTGTTCTCAGGTTTTAATGGCTCTATGCACATACTCAAAACCTTCTACCCATTGTTTCAAACACCTTATACACATAACAGAGATTTCGAGCAGGGGAATACCTGTATTTCGAAACAAGGTCTCTGGATGATTCCTCTGACCTCCTCTGGAAGATCTTACGGCAGGACGAGCTCGGGTTGCTAGGGTTTTGGGGAGACGGCAGTGTAACACCCAGTTTTCTGAAATTGGGATTTTTTGAAAATTTATTATTTTTATTATTAATAATGGTGTTTTAGTCATAATATAATTTTTGGTGATTTTAGTTAATTTAAAACTATTTTCTAAGTCATGGCTTATGACTTTGTGATTTGACTAGTATAACCCTAGTGTAAACCCTAGAGATTTCATAACCTAGAGACTAACCATGATCATGTAAGCCTAACCATGTGATTAGGATATCAAATTACCACTTTTTAGTCAAAAGGGTATTTTGATAATTTATTAGAATTTATTTGGATTTATGTAGTTTATTATTATTTAATTAGTTGATTAGTGTCATGTTAGTCCCTAACATATTTTACCCTAACCTAGAGATTAGTCACTAACCTAGGAGGCTAATGTTGGATGTTAACCTATGTGTAAATATCTTAGGTTGGAAATATCTAAGATATTACTTTCTTAGATATTTAGAAAACCTAGAAATATCTACCTACTTGGTCCAAGACTTAGAAGCTAAGTTTGCTAGGTGGAAGAACCCTAAAATATCTACCCATGGCAGCCCAACCCTACCCCCATCCTATATAAACACCCCCCCCCCCCCCCCTTCATTCAAGCTTCTTTCATTACACTTAAAACCTATTTTTCCCTCAACTTCAACCCTTCACCATTTAATCAATTTGACTCCAAATTGAGCCTAGTTTCTTGCATTAGACTCCCCTACACTAGAGGATACCAATTGTGGCTTGCTAGCAAGGATTCGTGAAGCTTTGGACATTAGGAGTTGAAGGAGGATTTCATTCAAATAGGCCTATATTTGAGGATTTTGCACTCATAGGTAAAAATCCCCAAACCTAGTTATTATTGTGATTTTTCTTCATAAATACATGCATATAGGTGTACCCTAACTGTGGGTCAAGTTTGGTAGGAAAAAGGCTTGGTTTGGTGTCCGTATCGGACACGTATCTATGTGTTTAATTAAGTGTTTGGTGAAATGTCACTATGGTTTGAAAGTTGTTATTTTCCAAAACAAATTATATTTTTGGGTAGCCCTAGACATGTAGGACACAACCCTAGTTGACTGAGCACGAATCCGAGTCGCGTCCGTGTCCAAAATGGACACGAATGCTCTGTACACACACATACACTGTGTCCTGTTGCTCGAGCCCCATTTCTCACTGTATACGACACTTCGACACACCAATTTTGGTGGACACGAAGGGGCCATGACTGACATGTCAGCCCCCAAGTGCCATGTCATCTCGTGTCGTATCGGACACGTAATCACACGCGCACTGGTTTGGTTTACACTGCACACAGTGTTAAAACACACACTGACACGGCCTTCGTGTCGTGTCTAGACACGACGTGGACACCAAGTGTCAGTCCTAAACCCTAGCCCTAGACCTAGGCTACACCCTGACACGAGCACAAGGCTCTACGTGCCACGTGTAGAGCGCACGACCCTTCGACACGCGTGCACGAGACTGTGCACGCTGTCCTGCTACCCGACACGGATTTCTTCGTGTCCATGCCACGTGGACACGTGCCACTTGGCACGAGGGTAGGGGCACCCTCTGACAACCTACCCACGAAGTTTCATGCGACCACGTGTCGTATCGGACACGTAGTTAGCTCTGCACTGATTCGTGCACTGTACTAACACGCGCACAGACCCTCACTGATACGCCTCTCTAACTCGGACACGACACGACCCCGACTCGATTCAGGGTGCTGGACACTTAGCCTGACCCTAGGCGAACCTAGACACGTGACCACGAGACACGAGGACACGTGTGCTGTGTCCTACACGCGTGTGCACCTTAGCACGACGCTGTGACACTGCACAGTGTCTGAATTTACCCGATTTGGGTTTTAGACTCCTGGACACGCCGTGTCGTGTCGTGGTGGACTCCCATGGACACACACGACACGTGTACACCTAGGGGCTCGATTACCAACCCTTGGTTTTAGGTATTAGTTGGGTTTTGTGTCGATTTTGGGATTTACATATATGTTCAGTTATGAACAGTAAATCCTGGGGATTTTTCTATATTTAAAACGAATTTTAAATCGATTTATATGTATATATATACGTATATTGGTCTGTATATATACTGTATATATATGTATATAAGTATATGTGTATGTATGTAGGTGTGTGAGTGTGTATATGTATGTAAATATGTAGATATGTGTGTATATATATATATGCATATATGCATGTGTGTGTGTCCCCCTAATCTCAGATTTCTGAGTTTTTAACCCCCCCTGTTGCTGTGCACACCAGTACACACACACACCACTGCCTCACCATCTCTCACTCTCCTTTCACTCTCTCTCTCTACCTATATATGTATATATGTTATGTATGTGTATATATATATATATGTTATATAGTGATATATATATATATATATATATATATGTGGGGTATATGGGTATTTATATATAGTGGCTATATATATAGGTTTTACATTATATAGTGTATGTATATATATATCTATATAGGTAAACCTAGAACTAGTTGACCTAAGCTACTAGCCTATGGGCTATAGCTATTAGCCTATGGCCATTAGGGCTAACCCTAATTGACCAAATACCCATGACTTAACTAGTTTACCCCTTGTTT
This sequence comes from Iris pallida, assembly GCA_029216955.1. Classification (NCBI taxonomy): domain Eukaryota; kingdom Viridiplantae; phylum Streptophyta; class Magnoliopsida; order Asparagales; family Iridaceae; genus Iris; species Iris pallida. The sequence continues at coordinate 36,623 of JANAVB010044112.1, read as the reverse complement.
GACCAAGTGTTGACCAAGGTCAACCTTAGGTCAAACTTGACCTAATCAACCTAGTTTGACTTGAAACTAACCTAGAATGACTAGTTTGACTAAACCCTAACTAGTAGACCTAGGTTGACTAGCAAGTTGACCAATGTTGACCATTGTTGACCAAAGTCAACTATAGGTCAACCTTGACCTAGAAATGACCTAATTGATCTAGAAATGACTTAGATGGTCTTAGAAGGACTAGCTGACTAAGTTTGACTAAACCTTAGCCTAATGACTAGTTGGTTTAGGTTTAACCTATATGAGTAAATATTAACCTAAGTTATATGGGTAGTCCTATGTAAATTAAGATATGTATGGGGTCAAGTGGGAAATTAGGAGTTGTTTCATGATCTAGGTTAGAGTTTAGGTTTATTTGTTAAAGACTAAGGTTTGGTGTTATATACAATATGGTGTTGTGTTGTTGTTTGTGCCTTAACCTTGGTATAGTATTTAGATAATCCAGACTTACCTAGACTTAACCAAGCTTAACCAAATTGACTAGTAATAGACTAATCTAACCCTTGTTGACCAACTTAGATAGATTGACCTAGACTTGACCCAGATTGATCATGTTGACTAATATTTGACTAGAATGCTGACCAAGAGTTGACTTTAACCTAGATTTGACTAACCTTGACTTGTTTAAACTTGGTTAATTTTGTATGACTTAGTTTAACTTCTTGTGACCTAGTGTGACTTAATTTGACTTAGTTTGACTGTAGTGTTGACCAAATTTGACTTTGGCCTAGATTGGCTTAGAATTCATATAGATTGCATTATAGATTTCATTTACCTTCATTTTGGACATGTCATAACTGTATTGCTCTATTTTAGGACATTGTGACCCTGGTACAGACATCTGATATTACACTACTCTTTCCAGAGTAACAGGCGAGTACATTCTCTGATAGTTCTCTCATTTATTTGTCAATTACTGTATTTCAGTTCTAGTTAGTTCTATGTGATTCTCTGTATCAACACGTATGGATATTTCTGGATTCATGTATCGACACATACCTTACTTGCTGGCCTCTATTACTGGAGTCATTAGCATCATTCTGGAATCATTTCTGGAATCATCATGTATTGGCCAGACTCATCTCGATTCTTTTTGTCGATTTTGGATTCACTTGCTGGGCGGGGAAATATTGAGTAAGACATGTAGACATACCCCAAATCTGGAATCTCCAACTGGAATCTACTGGAAGCATAGCCATCTCTTGCCTGATCCGTAAGAGATGTGCCTGATACCTACAGCCGTTTGCATGTCGACCTCGGTATTTTAAAACACACTGTTAGATCATAGTTGGACTCACCCTGGATTCATTGATCACTGTTGGACTCATCTTGTACTGGAAATTATCTGGTATCAGATTATATAGACTGGACTCACACTGGGATTACATTAGACTTATATCGTACTGTCTGGACTCACACATGATATTCTAGTTCAGTTAGCTTTTATTACAGTCTTCATTGCCATGATTCTTCTCTTGTTTTAGTTACCTTTCTTTTCTTGTATCTTACTGTCCCTCTATGCCATCATTACCTGTATAAAACTGCCATGCTCATCAATAAAACTGTCTATAACTGCTTTATAGTTCTTTGTCATTTACTTGGGTTTTTCTTGATGAGTTGTGCTCGTTCCCGTCCTGATTGGACCTGTTGAAAATATTACAGATGATAATCCTGAGGACACATGCCCTGCTTACCATGGACCTGGCGAGGGATTAGCTACCTTTGGTCCCGACTCTCAGGAGTGATTCAGGAGATTAGCTAGTAGACTACTTTAGCTTTCATGTTTTGGCTTGTTGTATTAAAGTTAAGATATTGAGTCTGTATTAAGTTGGTTTGAGATATTGGTGTATTATTTTAGTAGTTAGTTGTTGTTATCTTTAATTCCTTAGGTATAACTTTTGTGTTATCTTTTCGTGTTTAGACTGTGTTGAGTAGATCATACCCTTTACTTGCCCTCCATTCGGAGCTGATATCTGGACAAGTACTTTTTATATTCACTGCATGAGATTAGTTAGCAACCTAGGACAGCTTACTACCGCCGACACTGCGGCGTAGGCTGGACGTAACCACTTCTCGTGCCCCTATACTGGGTGCGGGTCGTGACACGTTTTTAGTGGTGGCCCATGCAGGTCTGTCGACTAAATTGTTTGGTTACGTTATTGTACCAAGCATGCCTGCAATTAGGAACTTAAGGTAATTAGACAACATTAGGAGTGACGCTTAGAACACCTAGAGGAATGCTAGGATTGCAACATAGGAAATACATCACATGTTTGCTATTATAATTAGATTTTTCTTGCATATGATTGCTTACTTTAAATAAGTCCTTATAAGTCTTTTTATTTTGTAAATTAGATGGTGCTTACTCGTTCATCCCAGCATGTCACACCTGAGAATGGCACGCTCCCCATCCAGTCAGCTGACCAGTTGACTGATACACCTCCACCTTCACCTACCACCTTCCCCCTCTCCACAGATCCACAAACCCAGATACCACAACCACCTTCCACATCAAGGCCCAGCAGGATCCGATACTTCCACCACCCCCTATCACTATACCTACCCAGGCTTCCGTCACCCTCGACGGGAACCAACTGCTCATTCTGATCCAGGGGTTCCTAGCAACCCATCAGGAGCAGACCACCCTACTCCGCCAGAGCATGGAGCATTCTGAAGGACGTACCTTGGTCCCACCACCTGTAGAGCCACGGCAGAGAGCAGGGACGATCAAGGACTTCATGGGTCTGAATCCCAAGGAGTTCTTAGGGACTGAGGGCATAGTAGTAGCAGATGACTGGTTAGACTCGGTAGAGAGGAAGCTCATTGGAGTTAGGATGCCGGATGACCTCCAGGTCGAGGCAGCGGGATTTTTGCTGATAGACTTGGCAGGAGTTTGGTTCCGGAATGAGCCGTTATTCGCGAGAGGGACAGCCACTTGGGATCAGTTCAAGACCCAGTTCAAGAAGAAATTCTTCTCGACCACCGCTAGGGTAGCCATGGGGCTACGATTCCAGAACATCCAGCAGAGGAACCGTTCTGTTGACGAGTATGCAGCAGAGTTTAGTCGCTTGAGCCATTTCGCTCCTAGTCTGGTTGCAGATCCAGAGGAGATGACGCGTAGGTTTTGCCGTGGTCTAGTTCCAGACATTGGCATTCTTATAGTGGCAAACGGTATGACTGGCTACTACCAGAGCTTAGAGTTAGCCCGGAGTATCGAGGAGCGTCTTCTATCTTGCAAGAGGCCGGCTTCTGCACACATTGAGGGACCCTCCAAGCGTCAGGCTTTCCAGCAGAAAGTACCGACGCTACACCAGCAGATATATCATCCTCCCACACCACATCATTTGACCTCGCCAGTTAGAGCCCCGGGACCCCGACAGCAGCAGAGGCTATTTCAGCAGGTGCAACATCAGTATAGAGGTCAGGACCCGAAGACGATCAGTTGTTCATACTGCAGGAAGCAGGGACACATCAGAGAGCAGTGTAGGAAGAGGCTGAAGGTTTGCTATAACTGTGGGTCTGATACCCACCAGAAGATGGATTGTCCTATTGCACCTCCTTATATGGGGGCTAGGCCACATGTAGCTCAGCACCAGAGGGGTGGAGCTTTTGCGATGACGGTCGAGGAGACCAACGCTGCAGGTGACGGGTTAGCAGGTTTGTCTTTCCTGTCCTTCCTTTCCCATCTTGTTGTATGATTCCATTAGTACCTGTCAGGATATGCTTGTGATATGCTAGATAGTGTAGTTACCCTGTTCAAGACTGTGGAATCACGACCAGTAGGACTATGATTGCATGTTATCTTTTTGACTTTGATTGACTGGGGGTTTGACCTAGAAGGAGTACGACTATCTTAATTTCGAGGACAAAATTTCTCTAAGGAGGGTAGACTTGTAACACCCAGTTTTCTGAAATTGGGATTTTTGAAAATTTATTATTTTTATTATTAAATAATGGTGTTTTAGTCATAATATGATTTTTGGTGATTTTAGTTAATTTAAAACTATTTTCTAAGTCATGGCTTATGACTTTGTGATTTGACTAGTATAACCCTAGTGTAAACCCTAGAGATTTCATAACCTAGAGACTAACCATGATCATGTAAGCCTAACCATGTGATTAGGATATCAAATTACCACTTTTTAGTCAAAAGGGTATTTTGGTAATTTATTAGAATTTATTTGGATTTATGTAGTTTATTATTATTTAATTAGTTGATTAGTGTCATGTTAGTCCCTAACCTATTTTACCCTAACCTAGAGATTAGTCACTAACCTAGGAGGCTAATGTTGGATGTTAACCTATGTGTAAATATCTTAGGTTGGAAATATCTAAGATATTACTTTCTTAGATATTTAGAAAACCTAGAAATATCTACCTACTTGGTCCAAGACTTAGAAGCTAAGTTTGCTAGGTGGAAGAACCCTAAAATATCTACCCATGGCAGCCCAACCCTACCCCCATCCTATATAAACACCCCCCTTCATTCAAGCTTCTTTCATTACACTTAAAACCTATTTTTCTCTCAACTTCAACCCTTCACCATTTAATCAATTTGACTCTAAATTGAGCCTAGTTTCTTGCATTAGACTCCCCTACACTAGAGGATACCAATTGTGGCTTGCTAGCAAGGATTCGTGAAGCTTTGGACATTAGGAGTTGAAGGAGGATTTCATTCAAATAGGCCTATATTTGAGGATTTTGCACTCATAGGTAAAAAATCCCCAAACCTAGTTATTATTGTGATTTTTCTTCATAAATACATGCATATAGGTGTACCCTAACTGTGGGTCAAGTTTGGTAGGAAATAGGCTTGGTTTGGTGTCCTTATCGGACACGTATCTGTGTGTTTAATTAAGTGTTTGGTGAAATGTCACTATGGTTTGAAAGTTGTTATTTTCCAAAACAAATTATATTTTTGGGTAGCCCTAGACATGTAGGACACAACCCTAGTTGACTGAGCACGAATCCGAGTCGTGTCCGTGTCCAAAACGGAAACGAATGCTCTGTACACACACATACACTGTGTCTTGTTGCTCGAGCCCCATTTCTCACTGTATACGACACTTCGACACACCAATTTTGGTGGACACGAAGGGGCCATGACTGACATGTCAGCCCCCAAGTGCCATGTCATCTCGTGTCGTATCGGACACGTAATCACACGCGCACTGGTTTGGTTTACACTGCACACAGTGTTAAAACACACACTGACACGGCCTTCGTGTCGTGTCTAGACACGACGTGGACACCAAGTGTCAGTCCTAAACCCTAGCCCTAGACCTAGGCTACACCCTGACACGAGCACAAGGCTCTACGTGCCACGTGTAGAGCGCACGACCCTTCGACACGCGTGCACGAGACTGTGCACGCTGTCCTGCTACCCGACACGGATTTCTTCGTGTCCATGCCACGTGGACACGTGCCACTTGGCACGAGGGTAGAGGCACCCTCTGACAACCTACCTACGAAGTTTCATGCGACCACGTGTCGTATCGGACACGTAGTTAGCTCTGCACTGATTCGTGCACTGTACTAACACGCGCACAGACCCTCACTGATACGCCTCTCTAACTCGGACACGACACGACCCCGACTCGATTCAGGGTGCTGGATACTTAGCCTGACCCTAGGCGAACCTAGACACGTGACCACGAGACACGAGGACACGTGTGCTGTGTCCTACACGCGTGTGCACCTTAGCACGACGCTGTGACACTGCACAGTGTCTGAATTTACCCGATTTGGGTTTTAGACTCCTGGACACGCCGTGTCGTGTCGTGGTGGACTCCCATGGACACACACGACACGTGTACACCTAGGGGCTCGATTACCAACCCTTGGTTTTAGGTATTAGTTGGGTTTTGTGTCGATTTTGGGATTTACATATATGTTCAGTTATGAACAGTAAATCCTGGGGATTTTTCTGTATTTAAAACGAATTTTAAATCGATTTATATGTATATATATACGTATATTGGTCTGTATATATACTGTATATATATGTATATAAGTATATGTGTATGTATGTAGGTGTGTGATTGTGTATATGTATGTAAATATGTAGATATGTGTGTATATATATATATGCATATATGCATGTGTGTGTGTCCCCCTAATCTCAGATTTCTGAGTTTTTAACCCCCCCTGTTGCTGTGCACACCAGTACACACACACACCACTGCCTCACCATCTCTCACTCTCCTTTCACTCTCTCTCTTTCTACCTATATATGTATATATGTTATGTATGTGTATATATATATATATATGTTATATAGTGATATATATATATATATATATATATATATATATATATATATATATATATATATATATATATATATGTGGGGTATATGGGTATTTATATATAGTGGCTATATATATAGGTTTTACATTATATAGTGTATGTATATATATATCTATATAGGTAAACCTAGAACTAGTTGACCTAAGCTACTAGCCTATGGGCTATAGCTATTAGCCTATGGCCATTAGGGCTAACCCTAATTGACCAAATATCCATGACTTAACTAGTTTACCCCTTGTTTGACCAAGTGTTGACCAAGGTCAACCTTAGGTCAAACTTGACCTAATCAACCTAGTTTGACTTGAAACTAACCTAGAATGACTAGTTTGACTAAACCCTAACTAGTAGACCTAGGTTGACTAGCAAGTTGACCAATGTTGACCATTGTTGACCAAAGTCAACTATAGGTCAACCTTGACCTAGAAATGACCTAATTGATCTAGAAATGACTTAGATGGTCTTAGAAGGACTAGCTGACTAAGTTTGACTAAACCTTAGCCTAATGACTAGTTGGTTTAGGTTTAACCTATATGAGTAAATATTAACCTAAGTTATATGGGTAGTCCTATGTAAATTAAGATATGTATGGGGTCAAGTGGGAAATTAGGAGTTGTTTCATGATCTAGGTTAGAGTTTAGGTTTATTTGTTAAAGACTAAGGTTTGGTGTTATATACAATATGGTGTTGTGTTGTTGTTTGTGCCTTAACCTTGGTATAGTATTTAGATAATCCAGACTTACCTAGACTTAACCAAGCTTAACCAAATTGACTAGTAATAGACTAATCTAACCCTTGTTGACCAACTTAGATAGATTGACCTAGACTTGACCAAGATTGATCATGTTGACTAATATTTGACTAGAATGCTGACCAAGAGTTGACTTTAACCTAGATTTGACTAACCTTGACTTGTTTAAACTTGTTTAATCTTGTATGACTTAGTTTAACTTCTTGTGACCTAGTGTGACTTAATTTGACTTAGTTTGACTGTAGTGTTGACCAAGTTTGACTTTGGCCTAGATTGGCTTAGAATTCATATAGATTGCATTATAGATTTTATTTACCTTTATTTTGGACATGTCATAACTGTATTGCTCTATTTTAGGACATTGTGACCCTGGTACAGACATCTGATATTACACTACTCTTTCCAGAGTAACAGGCGAGTACATTCTCTGATAGTTCTCTCATTTATTTGTCAATTACTGTATTTCAGTTCTAGTTAGTTCTATGTGATTCTCTGTATCAACACGTATGGATATTTCTGGATTCATGTATCGACACATACCTTACTTGCTGGCCTCTATTACTGGAGTCATTAGTATCATTCTGGAATCATTTCTGGAATCATCATGTATTGGCCAGACTCATCTCAATTCTTTTTGTCGATTTTGGATTCACTTGCTGGGCGGGGAAATATTGAGTAAGACATGTAGACATATCCCAAATCTGGAATCTCCAACTGGAATCTACTGGAAGCATAGCCATCTCTTGCCTGATCCGTAAGAGATGTGCCTGATACCTACAGCCGTTTGCATGTCGACCTCGGTATTTTAAAACACACTGTTAGATCATAGTTGGACTCACCCTGGATTCATTGATCACTGTTGGACTCATCTTGTACTGGAAATTATCTGGTATCAGATTATATGGACTGGACTCACACTGGGATTACATTAGACTTATATCGTACTGTCTGGACTCACACATGATATTCTAGTTCAGTTAGCTTTTATTACAGTCTTCATTGCCATGATTCTTCTCTTGTTTTAGTTACCTTTCTTTTCTTGTATCTTACTGTCCCTCTATGCCATCATTACCTGTATAAAACTGCCATGCTCATCAATAAAACTGTCTATAACTGCTTTATAGTTCTTTGTCATTTACTTGGGTTTTTCTTGATGAGTTGTGCTCGTACCCGTCCTGATTGGACCTGTTGAAAATATTACAGATGATAATCCTGAGGACACATGCCCTGCTTACCATGGACCTGGCGAGGGATTAGCTACCTTTGGTCCCGACTCTCAGGAGTGATTCAGGAGATTAGCTAGTAGACTACTTTAGCTTTCATGTTTTGGCTTGTTGTATTAAAGTTAAGATATTGAGTCTGTATTAAGTTAGTTTGAGATATTGGTGTATTATTTTAGTAGTTAGTTGTTGTTATCTTTAATACCTTAGGTATAACTTCTGTGTTATCTTTTCGTGTTTAGACTGTGTTGAGTAGATCATACCCTTTACTTGCCCTCCATTCGGAGCTGATATCTGGACAAGTACTTTTTATATTCACTGCATGAGATTAGTTAGCAACCTAGGACAGCTTACTACCGCCGACACTGCGGCGTAGGCTGGACGTAACCACTTCTCGTGCCCCTATACTGGGTGCAGGTCGTGACAGGCAGGGTCGATTTCAATTGCTCTTATATAAGAATTTACTGGATAGACTCGAATCCTTCTCTAGGATTTGAATCCCAGTTTGAAGCCCATTCAAATTAGGATTCAAATCTCTTCGAGTTTGGTCCTCAGCCTTAGCCGTTTGAAGTTTGAATTTAAACAGGAGTTTTGCAGATTAGACCCTCTTCTAATCTTATTTATACACCAGTATTTCTGTTTTAGAGGCAAAAGGGAAAAACCCCTCCCTAATCCTATCAGTATTTGCTTATCAGGGTGTTCAAGGCATTTACACTATTTGTCACTTCAAAAAAAAACTGTATGCTACTTAAAGGTATTTAGCAAAATATAATATTATAAATAATAGAATGGAATTTTGGGTCAAGGACTTACAAGATACTCGCCCAACTCAGAAGCATCAAAAGCAATATCAATACCGGCAACCCGGGAATAGATGTGGGTCGCATCGTGAGTCAAATTGCAATAAAACATTTGGATGGCGCTACGGTAAATGACAAAGTTTGAGGCAACTAACTCATCCAAACATAGATCACGAAACAAAGATTCATATTGAGAAAAGATTGTAAAATTTATAGGATGTCCCCCGAACACCGGACGAGTCCGAAAGTCGCTAAACCACTCGTTAGATGCGTCTAGCGACACAAACAATCGGTCGTCATATGTATTAGGATCGTGGGGACTAGGTGGGTTGAACAACGGATGAATGGGTTGTTGTTCAGCTACTTGCTCAATGGGAGGAGGAGGATTCGAATAGGAAGCTCCCTCAGTTCGAGTCCTTTTCCCACGATTGGGCAAGCGAGGAGCCATTTGCAAGAAAAATAGAGAACTTGAAATGGAGAGAAAGAAGGAGATATACCTGAAATCAACAACAAACAGTGGAAGAAAATGATGAGAAACCCCTTTCCCTTGATTTTGAGGAGTAATGGAGCACTCTTGATAGAAAACTAGGGTTAGGGTTTGTAGGAAAAAGTTTGGAGAGGTGGAGAAGAAGGAAAGAATGAAGGAGAGAGATGAAAACCCGAAAATAAAGAGAGGGTTTTCTTTGGTCGGAGGGAATCTGGACCGTACGATCTAAAATGATCAAACGGGTGAGGCTGTCCCCAACGCTGGAACAATGGGACCGAACTCGGCCCGAACTCTGTTAGGGGCAGAGTTCGGCCCGAGTTCTGGATCAGTATTCCAGAACAGAAAAATGGGCTAGTAGATAGAAAAAATGGTTAAGTGTTGAAAAAGAGTTAGAAATGAGGATAAAAGTTTCATAAAATCAATCAAATAGATAGAGAGGTATACTAATATCAGAATGAACTTAGAAAATATCAAGTAGGCAATAATAAATCAAAACGAACCATATAATAAACAAGAAAATATATTATGATTCAATAGTTTGAATTTGCCATGGGTTAGCTGCAGGGGCCGGATCCCAGCTAGCGGTAGTCCTGAAGACTAGTGCACCGTGTCGCTTAGGCTTTTACGCCTTGTTGTCAGAAGGACCATTTCGGCTTGTACCCATACCAAATTCGTCATAAAAGAATCATACTATACTCGATATTTACGCAGGTGAGTTTCAATTTATGACAGCTTCATCTAAAATTTCAAGTTCACGACAAAGAAAATTGAAGCGCTCTTCGGATAAAGGCTTAGTAAAGAAGTCTGCTAGCTGATGATCAGTATCAATAAATTCTAAGTTAATCGTGTCATTTTGCTGATGATCACGCAAAAAGTGGTGTCTAATCTCAATGTATTTAGTGCATGAGTGACAGACAGGGTTCTTAGTCAAATTAATGGCACTAGTGTTGTCACAGAATATAGGAATATGCATGAAAGATAGATTATAGTCTTCAAGGGTTTGCTTCATCCACAGAATTTGTGCACAACAACGTCCAGCTGCGATATATTCAGCTTTTGTTGTGGATAGTGCGACAGAATTCTGTTTCTTGCTAAACCAAGAGACTAAAGCCTTTCCTAATAAATGACACGTGCCGCTTGTACTTTTACGGTCGACCTTGCATCCGGCGAAGTCAGCATCAGAGTAACCAATGAGGTCAAATGATGTTGTCTTGGGATACCATAGGCCCACTGTAATCGTACCCTTAAGGTATCGAAAGATACGCTTAACCGCGGTCAAGTGTGATTCCTTAGGATTTGCTTGATATCTAGCACATAGGCAAACATTAAACATGATATCGGGGCGACTAGCAGTTAAATAAAGTAAGCTGCCTATCATACCTCGATACTTACGTTGATCAACGGGTTTGTCGCTCTCATCTGGTTCGAGTTTGGTTGAAGTAGCCATTGGAGTGCTGATTGGTTTGACGTTGTCAAGATCGAACTTCTTCAGCATGTCCTTGGTATACTTCGATTGACAGATGAAAGTTCCATTAGCCATTTGTTTTACTTGCAGACCAAGAAAGTAGTTGAGCTCTCCCATCATGCTCATCTCAAATTCCGTCTGCATACACTTGGCAAATTCTTGACAGAGGGTTTCATCAGTAGAACCAAAAATGATATCATCAACATAAATTTGAATTAACAGAATAGTGTTTTTAAAAGATTTTATAAAAAGTGTAGTGTCAATTTTCCCTTTCGAAAAACCTTTCTCAAGCAAGAAACTGCTTAGCCTTTTATACCAAGCTCTGGGGGCTTGTTTAAGGCCATATAGCGCTTTCTTTAGCTTGAACACGTGGTCGAAAAATTTGTGATTTTCAAAACCAGGGGGTTGTTTTACATAAACTTCCTTCTTAATAAAACCATTCAAGAAAGCACTTTTCACATCCATTTGAAATAATTTGAAATTTTGATAATTAGCAAATGCACAAAGCATCCGAATGGATTCTAGTCTAGCAACAGGAGCATACGTCTCATCGCAGTCGATACCTTCCTCTTGGTTGTATCCTTGAGCTACTAGACGAGCTTTGTTGCGTGTGACTGAACCATTTTCATTCACTTTGTTTCTAAACACCCATTTAGTACCAATTATTGAGTGATTAGCCGGTCTAGGAACTAGTTTCCACACTTGGCTCCTCTCGAATTGGTTGAGTTCATCTTGCATAGCAGAAATCCAAAATTCATCATTAAAAGCTTCAGAAATGTTTTTAGGCTCTACTTGTGAAATGAAGGCAGTGCTAGCAACGGAGTCTCTTAGTGATGATCTAGTAGTTACTCCACGTGAAACTTCACCTATAACTAAATTTTCTGGATGAGAAGGTTTGAAAGAAAATTTCTTAGGCAAACCCTCCAGAGAATCAGTTTCGGTTGAAGTATTCATTGGAGTAGAAGTTGATGGCTCAACGTCATCATCAAGAGTACTTACTGCACTGTTATCTTCATCAAAAGTCACATTTGTTGACTCTTCCACAATTAGTGAGCGTTTATTAAAAACTCTATATCCCTTACTCTTGGCGGCATAACCAAGAAAGATACTATCGTCAGCTTTGGCATCAAATTTGCCTAAGTTGTCTTTGGTGTTAAGGATAAAACATCTACAACCAAAAACTTTGAAATAAGAAACATTGGGGGTTCTCCCAAACCAAAGCTCATAGGGTGTTTTCTTCGTAATGGGACGAATAAGCACCATATTCAAAATGTGGCATGCTGTACTGACAGCTTCTGCCCAGAAGTATTTCGGAAGTGAAAATTTATTCAACATGACTCTAGCCATATCGTCGAGAGTCCTATTCTTCCGCTCCTCAACACCATTTTGTTGAGGAGTTCTTGGACAAGAAAATTCATGATCAAAACCATTAGAATCACAAAAATTTTCAAAATCAGAATTTTCGAATTCGCCTCCATGATCACTTCGGATACGAGTGATCATGTAGCCTTTTTCGTTTTGAACTTTCTTAATAAAAACTTTAAAAACAGAAATAGCATCGCTCTTATTTGCGAGAAAGAAAACCCAAGTAAATCTTGAAAAATCATCAACAATAACAAATGCATAAAGCTTGCCACCAAGACTAGCTATTCTACTAGGACCAAATAAATCCATATGAAGTAGTTGCAGGGGTTTAGTAGTACTTACAGAGTTGATGGAATGAAATGAGGATTTGGTTGCCTTGTTTAGTTCACATTCGGCACATACCGTATCCTTTTTGAATGTGATGTCGGGCAATCCTTTCACTAGCTTCTTGGTCGATAGCCTGGATATAGCATCTATGTTGGCATGACCAAGACGCTGGTGCCAAAGTAGTCGTTCGTCTTTGTAGGCATATAGACATCTACCTGCATTGTTAGTATTTATAGAAAGATAGAAAATGTAGATGTTGTCCTCTCTTTTCCCTTCAAAAGCAATGTCTCCCGTTGACCTATCATAGATGTAGCAATTATTTTGTCCAAAGTTAATATCATATCCATGATCAGCAAGATGACTAATGCTGAGCAGGTTATGCTTTAACTCGGTCACTAGGCAGACATCCTTTATTACAGGAGAAGGATGATGACCAATGTTACCATTACCTATTATGTGCCCTTTGAGATTGTTACCGAAGGATACGTATCCTTCTCTCTTCATCGATAGTGATGCAAAAAGATTTGCGTCTCCCGTCATATGTCGCGAGCATCCACTATCGAGAATCCACTTACTCTCAGTTGAGGAGGGAAGGTCCACCTACATTAAGAGTAGATGTGACCTTTGGTACCCAAGTTCTTGAGGGTCCTGAAAAGTTAGTTTTCGGAAACCATGCATATATCTTTTTGTCTACCAGTCCTCTAACTCTACATTGTGGTAAAATGTGTCCATGTGATCCACAGTAGGTACAGATAGCATTTTTATTTATACTAGGAGCATGAGAATAATATCTATAAGCAACAGGATGTGGATAGACATGATGTGAAGAGTTAGCATGGTGATGATGATTATGCATAGAATGAGTGGCATGGTGATGGTGTCTATGATGATATTGTCTATGATGTGTGACATGCTGATAATGTCTATATGGCATGGCATGTGGGTGTGGCATGGTATGATGATTTTGTCTATGTGGCATAACATGATGATTTTGTTTATATGGCATGGCATGATGATGATTTCTATATGTAGAGTGATGTTGGTTGTGTCTTTGTGCAGTATGATGAGGGGTATTCTTACGTGCACGTGGTTTATGGAAGTTTGTGTATATAAAAGCATGGTTACGTGCTGCATGAGGATGACGTGGTTGACTAGCATGAGTGGTGTTGTGCCCATGTGATTGGGTTTGAGGTTGAACAACCTGTTTACCCAATTTGGTTTCTAATCTCTTAGAAACAGCTTGCAGTTCATCAACCTTAATATTTAAGCCATATATCTTAGTCATGGAAATCGTGTGTCTACTCTTTTCTTCAGCTAGCAACGTGTTGAGTGTAGTAATTTCTTGAGTTTGTTGCTCAATACGTGCTTCAGCATCATGTAAGCTTATTTTAAGCTTGGATACTTCATTTGTGACATCAGTGGGTGACGTGTCTCTAACATTATCAAGAAGTAAAGAAATTCTTTGTATTTCGTCGTCAAGACTTTTGATTTTGTCCTTGACATGTTTGTATTTACCGATGACCTTTTTGTGATCATCGAGTAAATCAGTGAAGACATCGCCAAGTTCATCAAAAGAGAAGTCATCTAAAGTTTCGTTAGATACCTTGTTGGAAGTTGCCATTAGGCACACATTTGCTTTATCTTGAGGAGAGTCCTTTTCTTCCTCGGAGTCACTCGCTTCACTTTCATGCCAAATGCTTGTGTTGGCATATTTCTTTGATGAGGTCTTCTTGTATGGCTTTTCATAACGGTTGCTTTTCTTCAAGAATGGACAGTCTTTTCGGACGTGTCCAGTCTTCTTGCAACCATAGCAGGTTGGCTCTTCTTCATCGTCTTCTTGTGGTTCCTTATTTCTTCTATTGAAGCGAAGGAACTTCTTGAAGTTGCGAACCATGAGAGCTTGGTCTTCATCATCTGAGTTGTCGTCTTCGGTCTCATCGTGATCAGCCCTTCGTCGATGAGCTTTGAGTGCGATCTCCCTGGTCTTCGGAGCAGGCTCTTCGAAGTCCTTGAGGTCAAGCTCGTGAGTCATGAGCTTACCCATCAAGGCCTCCATTGACATTGTTGTGAGATCGTTTCCTTCTATGATGGCTGTCACCTTAGGGTTCCAAATCTTTGGTAACCCTCTGAGTAACTTACGAATCTTCTCGTGGTTTGAGTACTTCTTACCAAGCGAGGATAGAGGATTGATGATGTCGAGGAATCTTGTAAATATTTGAGTGATCGTCTCATTTGGCTTCATCTTAAATGCCTTGTATTCTTGCGTAAGACGACTGATTTTTCATTCCTTGACTTGGGTGGTCCCTTCATGCGTCACTTCTAGAAGCTTCCATACTTCATGGGATGTGGTGCATGTGGATACCCTGTTAAACTCATTCCTGTCTATAGCACAGAATAAAGCATTAATAGCTCTCGCGTCTAGACTTGCCTGTTTCTTCTCTTCGTCAGAATATTTGTCATGTGATTTCTCAATGAGATCACCGTTGACAACTATCCTGGCGGGCTTTTTGTAACCGTCAGTGACGACTGTCCACAGGTCGAAGTCTAGAGACTTGAGATAAAAACTCATCCTTGTTTTCTAATACGTGTAGTTAGTTCCATCAAATAGGGGAGGCCTATGAGTGGACTGTCCTTCACCGTGATTGGAAATCAAGGATTGTGTGGTTGCCATGGATCAGCTCTAGGATGTAAATCCTTGTAAAGAGAACAGAGCTCTGATACCAATTGAAGAACAGTTTGGCAACTCTAGAGGGGGGGTGAATAGAGTTTATATAGAAAATAATCAATTAAAAATTAATGCTTTCACGATCTATGAATAATCAGAGTAAAATGCGAAAAGTAAATGAAGAGCAAGAAAGCATACGCAAACACAGCGATTTTAACCTGGTTTCCCTCGTGGAGGACTAGTCCAGGCCTAAGAACTCTAGCTCAGGATTAAATCTACTATTTGTGAAATAGTAGTTTACAACCCGTGCCTTTACTTCAGAAGAGCATGTCAACTTCTTACAGAGGATCGCAGTGGCGATTTGCTTGGAATTGTCCAAGCGACTTCTTCAACTCTTGCACAAGAATCCTAACTGAGAGATGCTGAGCACTCGAGACTTAGGAGGCTTGTGGCTAGTAGATGGGAAGGGTATGGCTTATTTGAGCTATAAGAGAGAAGAGAAGAGAAGATTGGCTTATTTGAGCTATAAGAGAGAAGAGAAGAGAAGATTGGATGATTTGAAATGAGAGAATTCATGCCCTATTTATAGTGTTTTTATAGGCAGAATTCGGCCAGAATTCGGGTAGAAAAATTCAAATATTTGGCCGTTAGACAACTAGCAACCAGCTAACCCTCAAATTAGGGTTCCTGATTTCTAGGGGACAGAGTTCGGCCCGA
Source organism: Iris pallida (assembly GCA_029216955.1). Taxonomy (NCBI): domain Eukaryota; kingdom Viridiplantae; phylum Streptophyta; class Magnoliopsida; order Asparagales; family Iridaceae; genus Iris; species Iris pallida. The sequence goes on along the minus strand of JANAVB010044112.1, from coordinate 20,472 downwards.
ACTCTGTGTGGAGGCAGAGTTCGGCCCGAACTCTGTCTCCAGAGCACAGAATGGTTCTAAGGGGACCATTGGGCAATTTCTGGTTTGGTGGAGCTTGGGATTATTGGGTAGGCTATAGTCTAAGTTTCAAGAGCTCAGCATGACTCAGATTACATTAGTCTAGACTCAAAGAAAGTGTAAAATACAGACTCGAATGCAACTGAGAAGCGGAGGCTGAGCTGTCGTCTGTCTTGAGCTTAATGCAGACGTCGTGTGTCGTATTGAATTATTACAGATATTATTTAGTCAATGTTGTCAATATTTGGTTGACTGTGACTTTGTGTCAACAGAAGACCTCCTGGAACAGTCGCTACTACTCCTGCCTGAAGGGCAGGAACTGAGGTGGCAGCTCCCTCGGCTGCTACTCCCGTAGCCGGAGGTGGAAGACCTCCCGGATCTGACCTCTCTGGAACTGTACTAGGCCCTGCTGCCTGAGAACGAGTAAGCGGCATCCTGAGGACAGATTGAAACAAGGAGATCAATATGGCACATGATAAGGAGAATCAAGGAAGGACAATTAAATTCAGTTACAAGAAGAGTTGTCATGGTAATCAAAAGATCAGAGTTTTTCCTAAAATGTGATTGAGTAACTCCTATATACTGCCTAATCCGATATCCTAACAGCTGGCTCGTAGCAGCACTCTAAGTCGAGCACCACTACGAAATCGTACTAGTTGCGACTCAGACCTGCATGGGCCACCACAAAAACGTGTCACGATCCGCACCCTGGGGAAGGGCACGAGAACGTGGGTACGTCCAGCCTACGCCGCAGTGTCGGCGGTAGAATGATGTATAGTTCGTCTATAACATCTAACATCTAACAACAATATGATATAAACATATCATCTCCGTACGAGGTATAATATAACATCTCAACTCTATGTCTCAATCACAAGTCTAGGAAAGATAGAGCACGATATGGAAATCAAATAAAAGAAAGGAACTGAAATATAAATAGAGTTATCATACCACACAAGTAGATGTCCAACACAAATAAATACAAGTCCTGAAATATAACTAGATCTCAACTAACAATCGGAACAATCCGATACAAACTGAAAGCTGTAAATACTAGACTAGACTAGACTAGGCTAGGCGCCCTCTACTGAGCTAGATGCTCCTCGGGCTCTTGAAGGTCACCCTCTTGTGCCCCATAGAAGGTAGGGAAGTCATCATCATCATCTGTAATATTTTTAACAGGTCCAGTCAGGACAGGAACGAGCATAATACATCTCACGCAGTTCATAACATGTTAGAAAATATAAGCTTGGAAAAGAGTAAGATACATGAACTGTAAGAAGATATATATGAAAACGAGAGAGAATTTATAACTGAAATATATATATATATATATAGGATAAGCAAAACTGCAATACTAGTGATTTAGAGCACAATATGGTTATGTAAACGGCTTAGGTTGCACAATAACAATAGGTCAAATCCATCATAACGTGAGTGTACAATGGAAGCACACAATAGTCGTACAATGGGATTTTATTACATAACCATTCCTACTCACCCTCCCAATCAATACACAAGGATCCAATCCAGTTACGCTACCTTGTACAATAGTCTCCATGAAGCTCATGTGATAATGAGAGTACAATATGCACAATGAGTATACATGAATGGGGGTGTACAATAAATACAATATGTTCGTGAAACGCACATAACAATATGTATCTGTTGAACACAATAGAGATAGCATCACAAGAGAAGATCCATATAGTACCAATCCGTGATAACGATCGTGCCAGTATCAAGTAAAGTAATCTAGAGCAAGAATGTAAATCCAGACAAGTATGAAACGGTCAGAGAATGTACTCGCCTGTCACCCTGAATGACTGGTATGAATGGATGTCCGAACTGGTGTCACAGAGTCCTATTTAGAGTAAAACAGGTTATTTAAGTACTCAAAATGAATGAATGGAAATCTACAATGCAAACTACATGATTCTAAGTCAACTAGGTCAAAGTCGACTCTTGGTCAACTTCCTAGCCAATTCTAAGTCAAACTAGTCAACTGACCTACCTAGTCAATATCTATTCAATGCTAGTCAACTAGCTATGATTAGTTATACCCTATATATTGTATCTTAACTTATACAATACTCATATTAGGATATTGCCTATAGTATGTATATACAAACCTATAATTCATTACCTATCCATGCTATAGATAACTTCTCCTAACTCCTACTTAATGGGTTACCTTAACTACCTAGGTATCTTAGTTATGTAAACATATTGCTCATGTATCACACAATCAAGGTATTTCTAATACATACCAAACTAACCAACATAATATATATATACATATATATATATATATATATATATATATATATATATATATATATATATATATATATATATATATATACATATCTAAATAACTTATCTGATACCAACCCTTATTAATACTCTAACCACTCACATAATGGAGAACAAGGGGTTGCCTAGTGCAGCCCCTATACTGCTGCTGTTGGCAGCTGCCTAGCCAGTCAAGGCAGGCCATGCCAAGGCAGTCCATGCCAAGGCCAAATCAAGACAGGCCATGCCAAAGCCAAGTCAAGGCAGGCCATGCCAAGGCCAAATCAAGACAGGCCATGCCAAAGCCAAGTTAAGGCAGGCCATGCCAAGGTCAAATCAAGACCGGCCATACCAAAGCCAAGTCAAGGCAGGCCATGCCAAGGCCATATCCAATTCCAGGATTTAGATATCAAACCCAACTCAGTTCTAGGTAAACAAAACTCAGTTTTACTTCCCTTTCAATATTCAGTTTTATATTTCAATCTTAATCTCAGTTTATATCAAACAATTCAACACTATCAATCCACATCCCATTTATTCAAATTCATGTTTGAACCAATCAGTTTCTCAGGTATCAAACATAGTAACCTCAAGTTTTATTTCAGTCCTTATTTATTAACATTTCAGTTTTCTCATCTAATTCTTAGTTTACATGGGATGCACTGTTGTAACATGAATCGAAATCTAACACACATTCATTGTAACATGAGTTGAAACATGAAATGAACTATTTATTCTCAGATTTACATGTTTAACCCAGGTAGAAATAGGAACTCATTTGAATTTAACAGTTAGCATATACCTATATTCACATTAAATTTCAGTTTTCTATATAACCCATCTCATTTTGAAGTATCAGTGAAACCAATTGACAGTTTGATAACCAATCGAATTCGAATAATCTACTACAATGCAACCCAGGTTATCATCACATGTATTCATAATTAATTTATCATTCAAAAACCTGTTAATGTATTCGAAATTACAGTAAATTAATGTATCAGAGGAATAGAGGAAATTGAAACTAATTTTCCAATTTCAAACTCGAAAACCCAAATAAACCTTCAATTCTAATGTGCAGTCATAAAAACATATTTAAACATGCAATTGGGATGAGTTCGTGTCCACGAACTGGACACGAATCGTGTCCAAATCACCACACAAACACAGACTCAAAACTGTGTAAAAACAGTGTTGTGCACACGTGCAAGTCGAGCTAGGACACGACACACGCAACCTTGGGTCTCGTGCACGTGTCAGTAGCTAGGGTAGGTTTAGGGCTTCGTGTCTAGTACCCTGAAATAAGTCAAAGCCGTGTCGTGTCCGAGTTCTTAAACCGTATCAGTGACCCAATGTGCGCGTGTGTGTGTGTTTGTAAAACCATGCAATCCCGATTTCTCCCTAACCACTCGATAATTTCACCCCAAAATTTGTGTGCAATGTGTCAGTGGTTGCCCGCACCCACACACAAAGTTTCGTGTGTCGAGGTGCTGTGTCGTGTCCGCTAGGACACTCGAGCAGCAGGGCAGCCGCACGGTGTCCTCGTGCGTGCGTGCGTGTCCAAATTTGGACACGAGGGTGCACAGAATTCAACTCAGTCAACTTGGGTTGTGATCTACACACCAAGAGCTAAATTATTGTTCAATTAGTTTTTGAAATTAACACCACTAAATTCTAACAAATATTTCATCGAACACCTATTTCTACACACCGATATGTGTCCGATACGGACACGTAATGGACACGAATTCCTACCAAACTTGGGCTAAACCTAGGGGGACCCTAAATGAATGCATCCATAGGAAGAAAACTAGAATTTAATAGGGTTTGTAGGGTTTTACCTATTGAGGGTGAAACCTCAATTTCAAGCTTTTTGAATGGGGGCTTCTTTCGATCTTGCGACGATCCCGAGCCTCCGAATCCTTGCTAGCTACCCACAAATAGTACCCTCTACTGTAGGGGAGTCCAATGCAAGAGACTAGGCTCAATTTGGACTTGTTTTGGATATTTGGAGAGGAGTTGAGAAAGAACACTAAAAGAGGCAAATAAAAATGATTAAAAAATATGCTAAAGGTTAATGTGTTGTATTTATAGAGGGGGGATATTTGATGGCTGCCATTAGGTTAGGGTTAGGGTTTAGGATGAGTGGTCAAGGCTTCTCCAACAAATTCTAGCCAATCTAAAGGCTCACAATTAAAGTAACCATTCTTAACCTTTAGCCTAAAATATCCTATTAACAAATATCTAGATATTAACCTAAATGATTACTTAGTTGAAACCATCTAACTTAGTCTCTATGGTCATGACTATCATCTATATTAGGCTCAATTTCTAGGTCAAGTCCTAACAAATAGATTAGCACAATATTTAATTAATACAATTTACAATTTTACAAAATTGTCAAAATGACCAAAATACCCCTAGGCTAAAAAGTTATAATTAGTCATCCTAATCACATGACTAGGCTCCCTTGGTCATGGTTAGTCTCTAGGCTCAGCAAACTCTAGGGTTACACTAGTCAATCACCAAAATCACAAGTCGTGATTTTAAATAGTTTTAAATTAACTAAAAATCACCAAAAATCATAACATGGTTTAAATATTATTATTAAATGATTATAATTATAAAATTTCAAAATTACCCTCATTTAGAAATTTGGTGCTACAGATAAGCCTGAACCGCCGGGGAGGGATGACTGCCAGAGTTGCGCGGCCGGCTGGGCTGGGGCGGAGACCCAGTACCACCGCAGGGTGGTCGGGTCTTGCCAGTAGACCCCTGCCGAAGAGGAGAGAGGCTGGGCGGGTGGGCGACGGGAGGCGGGCCCAGGGGGGGCGCGGAGGAAGGAAGCTCCGGGATGACGCCTGCGGCCGAGGCGGGAAGAGGTGCCGGAGGGGAGACTGAGACGGAAGGAGCCTCTACGGAAGGGAGCTCCGGAAGAAAGGCAGCGTCCGGAGGAATGGGGGGCGCCGACGGAGGAGCCAAGGCGGGAGGAGTGGAGAAGGAAGGAGATGGGAGTTGGGCAACTACTAGGGCGGGCGATCCGGTCGGAGCGGGGGAAGGCTCCGGGAAGCCGAGCACCAGGGGAGAGGAGGGTGGATCCGGGACGGGCGGAACGGAGGGAATGGCTGCCGCGTGGGGGCGGCGCAGTTGCGGAGACGGCAGCAGCTCCGGCGAAGGTCGACAGACCTAGGCCGAAGAGTGAGGGGGCCGAAGAAGTCGAGGTCGCCGAGCTCGGCGACGCCTACGACGCCGAGGGTGTCGGCTGCTCCGTAGAATGGGGGCGAGGGAGAGGGGGACACCGCACCACTGGCATCCGCCGGAAGGAGATGCGCCCCACGGGAAGAGCGATCGGGGGAAGCTCGGCCATCCGCCGAGACCGGGATGGCCTGGGAGGACGGGGGGCCGCGGCGAGGAGTGGGATGCTGAAAGGCGTCCGGCCACCGCCCTGGCGCAGGGGGGACTCGAGGATCGGGCGCGCTCCGGCCAGAGGGAGCCAGGCCCAGATCCCGCTCTCCATGCTATATATATATATATATATATATATATATATATATATATATATATATAAATATATATATAATATATATATATATATATATATATATATATATATATATATATATATATATATATATATATATGAAGTCAAGTACTATAATAGTTTCTAAAATTAGTAAAAGTACTTATCTCTAGAAATTCTCTTCGAATTATCCCCATTGCTCACGACTAATATATATATATATATGAAGTCAAGTACTATAATAGTTTCTAAAATTAGTAAAAGTACTTATCTCTAGAAATTCTCTTCGAATTATCCCCATTGCTCACGACTAATCGTGTGTCCTATTTTCTCGTGACTTCGAACCCCCTACATACTGGCCTTGGCAATTGGACCGAACAGGACTTTTTGGATCATTGCACCATACAAGATGACACACCAGGCAAGATACCTTGCCATCTTTACTGCTTACATTTAGTTGCATTTTATTTCATTTATTGTATATATATTCCTTGTTTATTATTTTCTTTTTTTTCTTGTGGACCTAGAGTTAAGAGACTGCCGTCAATAGAGTGCATATCATTGACTTTGTCACGATTGTATCACGAGTTGTGTGTGAGTGGTGAGTACCATGTAGTGGTCACTTGCGTGTTGGCTGATCACCCGTGCGCATGCGTAGGAATAACTGTCAATAGATGCATGTTAGAAGACTTGACAGTTATCTATTATAAAATTGTGTTGTGAAAACTATACGTGTTGGTGTGTCGTGGTTACGATGCATGTATAGTATTATTGGGGGGAGGGGACAGCTACTAGCGTAGGGGCTACATTTACTTTTTTACACATTTATAGGTGATAGTGACTCGGATGAGCACTACGTGCTGCCCGGCCGATAGTGTCTCGGATGAGCGCTACTTGATGGCCACTCTTTATTACTTGCTTGCGTGAATCCGTTACAGCCCCTGCGTAGAACGTTGTCCTCTAAAGTGCATATCACATAGATGGTTAGGAACCCTGTTGTGTTGTAGTTTATAGTATTTTTACTTATGCAGTTATAATGGCATGTTCTTCCTGTATCTTGCTACGTCCCTTTGAGGACCTGGTGATCTCTCCAGGTGTGTGTTTTGTGATTTCTTGTAGGTGCTCTAGCTAAGGCCATGTCTTCCTTCCTTCGTGATGGTTGCTCTTGGACTCGTCATTTGCTTCGCTCGACCAAATCAGTTATTTGTATATTCTTTCTTATTCAATCTTGTTGGTAGTGGATATGTCTCCGCCCAACGTTGTACAAATGACTATTTGATTATATCATTAAAACTTCATATTTGTGGATGAGAGTTAGTTTGAGCATGGCTTTCTATATTTTACAGCTTATGTATACATACGAGTCTTTCATTTACTCGTATGTATACAGCTGGCATGAGACGTTTCTAGTCCTACGTATTTTGGGACTGGGTCGTTACATATTTTTGTGGTGGCCCATGCAGGTCGAGTTTGTCACTTGGGTTACGTAATTGTACCGATGTGAGCCTGCAATATTGGATTAGAATCTAGAAATCTCATCCGTACAGCTTGACCTCTTTCCTTGGTTCAAATTCCGAACCCTCGTTCGACTTTCTTGAATTGCATCTCGCTTGATTCATTTCTACCGTTGATTCTTATTTTCGTGCTTAGTGTCAACTAGGAAGATGACTACACTAGTATATGCTCATAGGTCAAATACATGGCTAAAATGGTTATGTTGGCAATTGGAATACACGGAGACCTTAACTAAGTTATAAATGCATTTTTCTAAAAGTATAATTTTTTTATAAATAGTAAATTCTAAGTTTTGTAGTAGCGATATTACCAGCTTCGAGAGATAAAGATTTTTTTTTTTGAGATTTCCAAGTAGTGATCATCAGAGGATTGATAGGATTTTATTATACTGCAAGAAAATAGTTGGAATCTATACACAATTGAGTTGATTTTCGAATTTTGATATTTATGATCTATTGGATTATAGCTATACATCTTGAGCAAATATAAAACTGAATTGATTTTCAAGTTGTGATATTTATGATTTATTGAGTTATAGTTATACGCCTTTGAACAGTTATAAATTTGGTTTGAAAATGATCTTAGATTTTAAATGTAACAGTAGAAATTATTCTCGTACAACTTACGATTAGTATGTTTCTTAAATTTCAAATTTTAAGTGGAAGCAGCAATTTTTAAAATTTTGGTTTAAAATATTTTGGAAGATATAAAAATAAAATTGTTTTCGAGGAAGATTTTCAAATTTTAAATTGTGTCATGTGATCTATGATTTACAAATCTATTTAGATTTTGAGTTAAAAAGTTTTGATTAGGATTATCAAAATTGGTAAAAATAAAAAAAGGGGGAAAGAGTTTTATTTATGAAGGTTTTAGAAAATATGTATGGTTTATTGAGAAAAAAATTCGATGTGATAAAAATCGAACGTTTTTAAATCATGTGGTCGGATTATGGTTGATAAGTGCATTAAAATATTGAACTTCAATTTTGAGATTGCTTTTAATATGCTAAGAGTTTTTCTAGAGTTGTTTGAAAATTTTGGGTTTTAAAATTTTGATTGATTATGATATTTTTATGGTTTCGTGAATTATGTACTCTTGTTTTAAATAGTTGGATTTAAATGTTAAGTTTTGAAAAAAAGTTAGTAGTAACATGGTAAAAGTTTACTTTGAGATTATTAAAGAAATTAAATTGTTAGCCATGATTTAATTGAACAGCTACAATTTTGGTGGTCTATATTTTTTAAATTTTATTAAAGAACTTTTGGAGGAAACTCCTGTTAAATTTTTTTGTTGTAGGCCACTAAGATAACTCTAATGAGTTAGGAGTATTCCATACTAATTGCCATATCCCTCATGACTATGGTACTAGTATATACTTTAGTCATCTACCAATTACATGACTGTATCTCTATCTTGACACACTCGACCTTCCCCCAAATCTAGATCTTTTATGGTACCTTCCAACCGTTTAAAATAGGGAAGATGATATGATTGTTCAGTGACTGTATTCATCTAATGGACTATCTTCTCTCTAGAACTGTGTCCCTAAATTATTTTAGCTGGAGACCTTAATTAATTTTATTCCATGCTTCAACGTGATCTATTTTATTTTCGTATGAGTTGTCACCTTAATGAACTCCCACTTTCTATTTGTTGACCTTTTGACGTCCCTTACCATGACTTGGATATTTGGAGCACAACACTAGACTTTTCCTTCCAACAAATTTCATATGCAAGACCTAGACGAGCCCACCTTCATGTAGGTATATCATGTCCCACTAAAACACACCCCTTGTACTCTATTTTCTTGACACGACTTTCGGGTCATAAAGACTAAATTATATCCCTACCATGGTACCGATATGCTTTTCGACCACAGATAGGGACTCAATCTCGACTAAATTCTTTCAACCCGATATGTGATGATGTTCTACTCGATTTCATTTAATGCTTAATTTGTGCCTTACCTTGATTGATTAACTCGTTGTCCCATCACACTACTAATTTAACTCTTGTAAGTTGGGTAGAATACCTCACGACCTAACCAACATTTTTGTGGACCACATTGATAGGTTCACTTGGACCATAGAATTCAGTGGACCTTAACTTATCTAGTCAACCAAGCCGACTATATAAGCCCAAACTTTGGGCAAGACTTAGATTTTAAAGGATCTTGGACTATTTAATTTCTTTCATCATCCACTACTTATATTTTGACTATCTTATGTTGCTATTATAGTCTAATTTTGAAAGCTGACTCTTTATCGAGCTTGTTCGTGACATATGTTTATTGTAGGCGCCCACTAGTACATTGTCTAATCAGAACCGACGTATTATGGTCTGATCAACCATAGTACACTTGGTTCGCTTTTGTATATTATTCAACGTGGATGGAGACATAGTTAAACTTGGCCCTAGAGTCTCACCCGCGACTGCCTTGGCAATTCATTTTGGAACTTATTCAGTCGTCTTTGAACCACTCATTCGAATTCGATAATGTCTTCTTCGAACTCTTTGTTTTTGCCTTTCGCCTGTTTTAGAAAGAGAAACACCCGTACTTGATATTCTCTTAGTTGTCCACTGCCTATTGCCAAGATAGTTAGCCAGTTACCAACCGATGTAACTGTAACCCTCCTCGTGACACTAGATTCATTATCACGACCTTAATCATTCTTGAGACTTAAGAATGATTCAAATCATTTCCTTAATCAAACCTAAACCCAGACGTCCATATTTTCTCAAGGAACCATACCTCCAAGTCCCTAAGTTATTCTCTTTGACCCACCCAATGCCTTATTATTTCTTGAATAGTGTTATCATGATTGTCTTAGCTAGCGACCCTCGTCCATTACCATATTCGTGAATTATTTCCCTATTTAATGAATTCAAGACTTTCTAATTGCACATTTATGTTAAACACCGCTTCCTTGCCTCGCCAAATGAATTGTTCATACTTTTTTATCGTTAAACTCTTGTACCCTACGTCTTCCTAAATTTCGAGGATAAAATTCTTGTAAGTTGGGTAGGATGTAAACCCCCTAAATTTCTACTACAATTTTTTATATAAATTGGTATTTAATGATATTTACTAGTACTTCGTATTTATACGCCGCGTACAAGTTCGTATTCTCGTAATGTACGTCGCGTGCAAGTTTTCGGTTCGAAATTGCTCGTTGAGTGTGAATATGTGCGAGGTACATATTTTTGTAAAAAAAAATTTATTGGAGATTTTATAGAAGAATTTTAGTTTCAAAATAATACGTGATAAATGTTTAATCACATAAAGTTGTAAAAAAAACGTCACATCGAGATGTGCCACAACTTATGTTTTATTGAAATATAAGTAGTAATTTAAAAAACTATTATTTATGTAAATATATTATTTGTGTGCAAGTGACATGCAATTTATTTCTTGTCCCCTTTGATTTTACGAAAACAAGTATAACTATTATTTTTGCAAAATGATATTATAAATATTTAAACTTCTAAATATTTAAACATTTATCATAATTTTCGAAATTAATTATTATTATTTATTAAAATGATGTTTGAAATATTGTTTGACTTAATATTTAATTAATTATTATGATTTAAATTGAAAAAGATTTTATTGACCTTATTTTAAATAGCTTTTAAATTAAAGATAGTTTTATCTATATTAAATTGGATTTGATAAATTAATTTTAAGTCGATTTGAATTAATAGGGAATTTATCTCTTGGGGAATTTAAAACATTCCAATCCTTATCCGAATAGGAATTCCCACCTCATATATATAGGTGTAGGTCCTAAAATTCAAGTTGCACCCATCAAAAAAGCAATGAAAATCAAATTGCGCACCCTTCAAATGAACTGCGCAGGAGACAGATTGTGCAACAACTTAACCGCGCAAGCTGAACTGCGCACACATCCAAGCGCGCTTGCTGACGTGGCAACGTCATCATTACTTGACACAAATCAGATCTTCTGACAACTGACAGCCCGAAGAACGAGAAAACTCTCCGTTTCTTGTGCCACGCCGCCATGACAGCTATCTAGCGCGGTCCAACTGCCAAAAGCCAACGCGGTCTGACCGCTCAACCTCAGCGCAATCCGAGTCTTAGCGCAACCCATTGGGAGCGCGGTCTGATGCTAGCGCAGTTCAAGTGGCGCAATCCATCAAGATAACTGACATTTTGTACGTGGCATACATGCCATCAATTGCTCACCACGTGGCAACCGTTTGTACACGACCAAGCGCGTTTCAATCAAACAATGCCACGCGTCTCATACAGTTTGCCCACGATCGAGTAACTGCCAGCGCAGTTCGCTGCTTGTGCAGTCCAATGCCTGCGCAATCCATCCTGCACAATCCAGAGATAACTACTAATTAGTTATTTTCCAGAACTCAATAAATAGAGTTTTCAAATCCTTCATTATCAAGCCCAGATCATTCAAGATCATCACCAGAGATCAGGAGTTCTTGCTAAAGTGCTGCTACATTCTTCAGAGGCTACCGTCTTCAAAGTTCACATCATCCAAGGGATAAAGCGATCGTCTTCAGATCGGATTCCTATAGTTGTACTTTCCCAGAATTCAATTGTAATCTTCTTACTAAGTTTGTGAAATAAACAACACTTTTGTTTTTGCAAACAAAATGGCGACTCTGCTGGGGATGACTTTCTCCTCCGACGAGGAAGTGACAACTCAATGTGACGTTGCGTCTTTCGGAAAGACGCAGAAGACGCTGGTTGTAAAGGTCAACCAGATGGCCTACGAGGCGATGATCAACTCCGGGACTACTCGTCGCACTGCAACTTCTGCCAAGAGCAAAGTCTGTTCAGTGTGGACACCAAAGTCCTCTGCACATTCCTCTGCGCAATCCTCTGCGCAGTCTGCTGTCTCTGCTCCCAAAACTGCTGTGCAGTCTTTTGCCTCTACTGCTCATGCGCAGTATACTGCTCCTCTTGTCATTGTACAAACCACTTCCTATGCTGCTCTGACAAAATGCAAGACTCCTCTTCCCCTGGCGCAGTTGGCTGCAACTCTTCCTGTGCAGTCCACCACTCCATCAATCAGAGTACAACTCAAGCACTCTGAAGTCAAGACTCCTGCTGCGCAAGCTACAAAAAGGCCATCTGTCAAAGCTTCTCATGCGCAACCAGCCAATGCGCCAACTGCCACTTCAACCCCTGCGCAAGCTGTTCCAGCGCAGTCTAAGAGGGATAGCCTTTTGGCTAATCTCCCTTCTTCTCACAGCAAGGGGAAAAACTCTGCTCCTCTTTCTAAGCACCCTGTTGCTCCAGCGCAATCCACTGGGGGTAGTTTGTTGACTATTCCTCCTCCTCGGAACAAAGGAAAAGGCCCGTTGGTCTTTTCTCAAACTTCCTCGTTCCACGACTTGGAAGACAACAGAGGGAAACGCTTTTTAGCTAACCCTTCCTCACAAAACAAGGGAAAAGTTCATTTGGTCTTTTCTCAATCTTCCCCAGTTTTTACCTCGGAAGATCAATCTGACCGTGCCTCGGCACCAATCAATACAAGGACTCTCTCAAACAAGAGTTCTTCTCTTCCTACCAAAGAGAAATATACTGATCAAAGAGTTATTCTGCCTACTCCGGTAGCAAAATTCCAAGATCTCCCAACTCTCCGGATATCCCGCTCAAAGCAAAGAAAATTACGGGTGTCTCAGACAAAAACCCCTGGAGGTAAGTTTGCAGATCTACGGGATTATCTCAATAGACCTTGGTCTACATCAACTTCGATGAAACGCAAGCAGCCAATGCCGAAGACGAACCAGCATCAAAGGCAAACTTCCAGGATCAAAAATCCTGACACCTATGCTAATGAAGTGAGTACTTCCCTGTATACTCAAGGGACAAAACATCTGAAGAACCGGAACCATGTTCCGAATGTTGTCAAAGAACATATTCCTCAAACTTCTTCTCGTCCCGTCGTTGTTCCTGACCTCCGAGAGCATCTTAAGCAAAAACGGGACAATATTTCAGCATCACCAGTTCCACCACTTGAACACCATTATAATCACAAGGTTGTCATCAAGTGCTGTTGCCAAACAACAAAGCGATCTGTCTTCGATCGTCTGAACTTTGCAAACTCTGAACCAATGTCGAAAGACGAGGACGAAATGTTGTATGCTCCAAACACGGCAAGCCTCGTAGACCCAGTCAAAGATATCTGGATCTACTCCAAGAATCTTCTGAAGGAGTATTCCAACATACTCGATCCCGAAGTCGAGATACAATCGGTCAAAAGAATCTTCTCCAAGATCCTTACAATCATCTCCCTCTTTCTCATTCAGGAGATGATTCCTTCTCTGATTATGATGCATACAGCAAAAGTTCTGAACAGACAGTGTCCTCCACTGTACCTAGAGAAGTGACAGGTTATGTTGTCATTGAAGACCCAGATGCTTCTAGTTCGGCTAGTCAAGAACAACGAATAGTTGTACTAGAAGACAAGTTGAAGACCATGGCTGAAATGGTTGTAAATATGCATTCTATCATCGTGGCCCAACATACAGTACCACCGACCGTACCTACTGTAAATCCTGAGATCATAGCATTGTCGGTGCCTGTCAATACAGGGCTGGGGGTAGTATCTCCTCATATACCCCCTGTACAAATTCAACCCACACCCAGTCAGTCAGGTGCTGGGGGTAGTGCTTACCACGATGTTCCTCCCCCTAACACTCTGATTCAGCTTGCTCCTTCTTCATCATCAGAGGATGCTAATGAATCTGTCAAACTCTTGTGCACTCAATTCGAGACTTTCAAAAAGAAGGACAATTTGCAGAGATTATGAATCAAGCAACCTTATCCTATTGAATGGAAGGAAGTTCCGTTTCCTCCTAAGTACAAGATTCCAAAAATCACCCTGTTTGATGGTAGCATTTCTCCTAGTCAGTTCATTAACCACTTTGAGGTAATGACTGTCCATCTTCAGCCAAATGATGCTCTTCTTACCAGGATATTCGTCGGCTGTTTAGCCGGTGTGGCATACGATTGGTATAGAAGCTTGCCTGATGGCTGTAATCACCTCTTTCTCGGATTTCAAACAGATCTTCTTGGAAAGATTCTATGAGGGGATCAATGACATATAGGGGTGAGCATCGGTTCGGTTCGTTTCAAACCGAACCGAATATGTGAAAACCGAAATAACCGTAAACCGTATTTCTCAAAACCGAAAACCGAACCGCTTTTATAAAAACCGAACAAAACCGAACCGAATTAATTCGGTTCAGTTTTCGGTCGGTTCGGTTTCATGGGCCAATGTGCATGGCCTTCAAATTTTTAGCAAAATAAGCCTATTTAAATAACAAATTTTTAAAAAATATATGACATTATTGTATTTATGAATTATTATATTACATAGAGTAAAAGATATTAGTATATATAGATTGATGGTAGATAGAGAGAGTGCTCAAAGAAGCACCGACATAGAATAAAAGAAGAGAGTGCGCTCAGTTAGGGGTTAATAAACATTAGTATATGTATATTGTGGATAGTTTGATAAACTACTAAATCTAAATCGGTTTTCGGTTCGGTTCGGTTTTTCGGATGAAGAACCGAAAACCGAACCGTTATTTCAAATTTTTAAAATTTTAAACCGTAAACCGAACCGATAACAGAAAAACTCGAACCGTTTGTCATATTTCGGTTCGGTCCGGTTTTCGGTTTTCAACCGTTATATGCTCACCCCTAATGACATGACCATGTCAGCCCTTAATAAAATCAAAGAAAGACATAATGAAACCGGTGAGAGTTTCATTGAAAGGTTCCGCCGAGAAGCTTTAAAGATGCCTCTTGGGACTCCGACCGCTGTAACTATAGACACCTGCAAGGCAAATCTTTTGCCTATTATCAGCATGTGGACGGGGTCAACTCAGTTCCAAGATTGGTCATCCTTCATTGTCAATGCTAAAGCAGCTGAAGTTAGTGCTGGCAAGTTCAAGCAGCTAGGGGTACACATGTCTAACCCCGACCGGGACGAACATCCGACATCGAGTAGCGGTAATCGCCAGAACAACCGCAAGGGAAAAGAGACTTTGAATATCAATTTGAAGAGCAAAGAATCTCTGGCTGTTAATGTGGCTCCACCTACGTCTACTTCTACTCCTTCTGCCCCTCCACCAAGAGAACCTCGTCCTAAAGTGGAGTACTCCTTTGACGAGAACGACACCGTGAGCATCTTTGATTGCTTAATCAAAAGCAATAAGCTCCAACTCCCAGACCCGAAGAAGCCTGATGAGGTCGGTAAGACTGATCATCCCAAATATTGTGTCTATCACAGGTTCATTGGGCATCCCACTCGAGCATGTTATGTGCTCAAAGGCAAGATTCAAGAGCTAGTCAACGCTGGTGTTGTCACTCTGCAGCAAGACGAGAAGACTGTTACCGCGAATATGGTCGCAGTACAGTTTGGTAACTTCCCTCCACAGATGGTACAACATGGTGTCATCCCTATCCCCAAGGCCACTCTCGAGATTGAGAATTTTCCTCCTCCACGAAGTGAAGGTCTCGTCCCCTTATCTCTTGACAATGGTGAGATTATGTGGATTCACCCTGATCTTGCTTCGGAGTTCGAAGTTCCTTCTTCCTCCAAGAAGAAAGAACGCTCCAAGGGCAAGACAAAGACTTGCAATATGGTGTCTTTTGACCCCATAGTTGAGGAGGAAATCCTATTGGGTACCAGATCAGGAAAAGCCTACCTACGGGAAGTTCCTAAAAATCAAGAAAACCCTGCTTCTTCTGAGTCCGCTCCAGTGCAACATGTTTCTACTGAGGACATCCCTGCTGCATCCTCACCGGTTGTAGAACCTACTCATCCCAAGCCGACGGTAGCCGACAAAGGCAAACAACAAGTTCGTTTCGACAAGCCTTTGAAGAAGTCATCTCCTTTTGAACTTGAGAAACCATTCAACTTTGATATCTTGGCTCAACTAGCCAATACACCGGCCATGCTGTCAATCTTCGAGCTCTTGCGTCTCTCCAAAGAGACTCGAGAAACTTTGAGTATAGCTCTAATGCAGGCAGAAACTTGCCTAACCCTTCTGAAGAAGCCGAAGGCAGAGCCTGTCTCTTGCCTCCATTGTCACAGTGTGTTGGAGTTAATGCCAAACATTACCTTCACACATGATGATATGCTGATGGAAGATAATAGGCATGACCGTCCTCTATACTATACAGGATATGTCGACTCGGTGAAAGTCGATCGTATTCTGAAAGATCCCGGGTCAGCACCCAGCATCATGTCGAAGACAATGCTAGACGCACTGAAGATCCCAGTACATTGTCTTTCTGGCACAATCACCACCATCTTGGGTTCAACCAGGGAAGAAGTGAACCTCTGGGCAAGATTCGCCTAAAACTCCAAATAGGCAATCTCCGCACAAAGGTAACCTTCTACATCATAGACAACCATGGTTGTTCTTACAATGCTCTGTTGGGGAGACCATTCCTGCATGAACACAACATTGTTCCTTCGACTCTCCATCAATGTTTCAAATACGTTAATGACAATGGAGAGGTTCAAAAAGAGGTTGCGGATCTCTATCCTTTCAAAGGTGTTGAAGTATACTACAACGATGCTCGCATGTACAAAGATGAGTTCATGAAGGTTATACTGGCTCTAGACACTGAAGAAGAACAAGAAGCAGTGCCCAAAGACACCCTCATCAAACCTGTCAAAGGGCGTGTTTCTCATCCTCGGTCCTCCAAACCACTGGCTATTCACTTGCCAGTCCAGAAGCAACCAACCGATGGTGGTCAAGATCAAAGGGAGCTCACCTCTTCTGAGCCACTTGTTATTGACTTACGTCGTAACAAGGATAAAAGGCAGCTCATCTCTTCTGAGCCACTTGTTATTGATTTATCTCATAACAAGGATAAAAGGGAGCTCACCTCCTCTGAGCCACTTGTTATTGACCTTCATCGCAACAAGTCCAATCCTCCTCCACGTTCTTCTTCTCCCCCTCTTGTAATCAATCTGACCAAGCCTGCTAAGGCTACAGGTCCTATTGTAAATACATATGTATAAATCAATGAAAAAGCATTTCTTTTCCAGTATACTGATGTCATTTATCATGCTAAGTGCTATTTGGATATGTTAGATAGCTTTCAATCATTTACAATGGGAGTTGTACAGTCTCTTCAAACAGAGGTCTCACTCGAACATCCAGATGATTCATATTTTGTTGTCCCTTCTCGAAAGAGAGGCGAGAGTCTAATACTATTTAGTAAAGGACCAGAATAAAAATTCAGCTATACGGATGATAGCAAAAGTAACGATACGGAGCATCTCCAACTTCGTCGTTACAGTCAACAATCAAAAGATATCATCCGAAAGATGGGTTATGATTTCAAGAATGGCCTCAACTACGGTAAGGGTAGACGAACTCCTATTCGTACGGCTATGCCGAAAGGAAAGTCAGAGATGTATTACAGCAGAACTAAAAGAGGTCTCGGATATGCTTCACCTCCCGTCTTATCCCCAACAGTCTCCGAATCCGATAGTGAAGAGCGCTCTAATTCTTCTGATTCCAGATCATGGGACTTTGACACCAGTATTGGTCAAATTTATCGGTTGATCGTATCTTCTAACATGGTCTCTGCCGAACTTCCAGAAGGCTATGACGAGGATATTGAAGAAAGTCCTTAAACAGATCCTTGGGCTCAACGAATGGATACCCAATGGGAACTCCGATTTGAACAGCGAGAACCTCCTACCGAAGATCAATTAGTTCAAATTGATGTAGGAGAAAGCGGGTCACCTCGTCCAATATTCATCAGCAAGAATCTTCCAGAGGCAGATAAGCAAGAATTAATTCTTCTTATTCGAGAATATATTGATGTCTTTGCTTGGAGTTATAAAGACATGCCAGGTTTAGATCCCAAAGTTGCTACTCACAAATTAAATATCTTGCCTAATGCAAAACCAGTCAAACAGCAACAACGGTGCTTAAAGCCAGAAATGATAGACACAATCGACAATGAAGTCAAGAAGCTCATCGCTTGTGGCTTTATTCGAGAAGAACAACATCCTGATTAGGTAGCCAACGTCGTTCCAGTCCTGAAGAAAACCGGCAAAGTTCGAGTTTGCATCGACTTTCGGAATCTTAATGAAGCATGTCCAAAAGATGAATTTCCTCTCTCTATCACAGATGTCATGATCGACAACACTTGTGGGTTCAAGCGAATATCCTTCATGGATGGATTCTCTGGATACAATCAGATTCGGATGAATGCTGAAGATGAAAAAACACTTCTTTCCGCACTCCTCGTGGAGTCTACTGCTATACCGTAATGCCATTTGGTCTCAAGAACGCTGGTGCAACTTACCAACGAGCTATGAGTACCATCTTTCGAGATCATCTTCGCAAGACTGTCGAATGCTATGTCGACGATATTGCTGTCAAAAGTCGTCTAAAGGAAGATCACATTCAAGATCTAAGAATAATCTTCAATCTGATGCGCCAACATCAACTCAAAATGAATCCTAGCAAGTCATTCTTGGGTGTCTCTAGTGGCAAATTTCTTGGCTTCGTCATTACCTCTAAAGGTATACACGTGGATTCCGAGAAGATCAAAGACATTCAAGAGATGCGTCCTCCACGCAACCTAAAAGAGCTACGAGGATTCCAAGGTCGACTTGCGTACATCAGGAGGTTCATTTCGAATCTGTCTGGACATTGCAGACCATTTACTCAGCTAATGAAGAAGGGTGTATCTTTCATTTGGACCGAAGAATGTCAACGAGCATTTGATGACATAAAGCGATATCTCATGAACCCACCAGTCTTGGTGCCACCGATCTCAGGCATACCATTCTTAATGTATATTCGTGCTATAGACCATTCATTGGGTGCTTTACTTGCCCAAAAGAACAAAGAAGGTCATGAACATGCCATCTATTATCTCAGTCGTACTATAATTGGTGCTGAACACCGTTATAGTCCGGTCGAAAAAGAATGCTTAGCTCTTATGTTTGCTGTTCAAAAGAAGAGGCATTACATCATTGGCCAAACTATTCATGTCATATCCTGAGTTAATCCTCTTCGGGTACTGATGAAGAAACCAAGCACACTCAATTCTCGGTTAGCTACATGGGCCATTCTGCTAGCCCAATATGACATGGTATATGTTCCACAAAAGTCTGTCAAAGGTCAAGTGCTGGCTAACATTTTAGCAGCTCATCCTGTTCCGGAAAGATCTAAGCTTTATGATGAAATTCCAGACGAGACATTGGAATCAAATATGATCTCTGAAGAATTTTCTACTTGGCGTCTATTCTTTGACGGTGCATCTAGGATCGGGCCGAATGGTGTCATTATCGTAGGAGTTGGGGTTGTTCTTGTTTCTCCAGACGGGTCAACTATCCAAAGAGCCTACTCCCTAGATGAACCCTGCTCCAACAACGTGGCAGAATACAATGCTTTACTCATTGGCCTGCAATTAGTTAAACAACTAACCAGGTTAAAGGAACATATGAAGTTCGTCATCACGATCTAGTGCCTTACTATGAAGCGGCAATCAGTATGGCTACATCATTCAAAGCCTTCTTCATCGAATATGTTCGTCGAGCTTGCAATACTAAAGCAGATGCTTTGGCCAATCTTGCAGCAGTCTTAGCCATCCCTATCAAAAGACAGCAGGTGGTGGTTGTCTCTAATCGGGAATTGTTTTGCATCGAAAACAATCGTAATATTGAGTTCAGTAATCTTACTGAAGCCAATGTTATCAGTGAAGATTGGATAACTCCTTTTATCGACTTCGTGGTTCATGATATACTCCCTAAAGATCCCAAGGAGGCTACGAGTATTCGTCGATGGTCTCTTCGATTCTACTACAACCAGACTACCAAGACCCTTTATCGACGAACTTATGACGGTCTTCTCTTACGCTGTCTTGCTGGTGATGAAGCAAAGCAAGTATTGCGTGAAGCTCATGATGGTGTCTACGGAGCACATCAACCTGGTCCTAAACTACAATACCGTATCCGACGCATGGGTTACTACTGGCCCTTTTGGTATCTGATGCCATCGAATATGCAAGAAAATGTCAAGCTTGTCAAATCCAAGCAAATTTCATT
>JANAVB010044111.1:0-22261 GCA_029216955.1 Iris pallida | reverse complement strand
ATATGAGATTAAACATGTAATAATTCATTCATACATAACAACAACACATAGTGTGTCCAAATTTGGGGTTTCCCACATGGACACAACAACAACACAAATGACACTCATATGACCTCCAAATGGACACAAAATGGACACAAATGGAGATACAACCATGGGGGTCATTCCTATGGGTTCAAAATATTTCTATATGCATATAGAATGGATTAGAGGAAAGATTATACATTCCGGGAGAGAGATTCAAAGAAAAATCCTTCCGACACGACACCGACACTAGAGATTCTAAAAGGACACGAACGAGCTCCGAATCCTCCCAAACTTGGCTAGCACCCTCTAACCATGGGTAGAAGAGAAATGAAGAAGATTTGGTGGAAGAAAGGGTTGATTTGGAGATGAAATCAATGGAGGTTCATCTCTAAATTAATTGGGAAGAACAAGAGAGAGAAAGTGGATGAAACAATGAATGAAGGAGTGACTCATCCTTATCTCCCCATAGGTGGCTGCCCAAAAATGTGAGGTGTCCCCTATTTGAATGTCCAAAATGCCCTCCACTAATCTATTTGATTTAAATTAGGAATGGGTTAAAGGTTGAGGTCAATTTAGTTAGTTTTAAGTCTCTAATTAAACTAAACTATCCATAAATAATTAGTCTAACTAATAACTAAAATTAATATCATGCGGACTAAAATTATATCATGTGGGCCATGCCTAACTGTGTGGGTCCCACTAGAGTCAAACTATCTCCCGGGTCCCCGTTTCAAGTCGGATTGATTGAAATTCGAATCCGACTAAATAACCCCAAAACAAATCATAAATAATAAAATAAATTTTAAAAATATTCACAAATGTAAAATGACAAAAATACCCCTGTTTCTGAAAACCGGGGATGACAAATCATCTACCTTAAAAAAATTTCGTCCTCGAAATTAAACACAAAGCAATCACAGAAAACACATGCAGAAAACAATCACTCAAATACTTTTAAAAAAAAAAATCAGCAATAAAAAAAATCTCTTGAGGCACATCAAACATTTGAAATAAAAACTGATACGTGTCCGATACGGACACAAAACCATCACAAAATCACACCTATCAAAGGTTAAAACAATCACCAACGCAATAAATATCAAAATAATTCAAAGAGGTCAAATGCAAAATATCCTTAGGCCAGAAATGACATTAAAACATCTAATTATATGGTTAGGCTCTAGGTCAAACAGTCTCTAGGGTTTCACTAGCAAATATCAAAATCACAAGTTATGATTTTAAATAGTTTTAAAATGATTTAAAAATTACCAAAAATTATATCATGATTTAAATGTCAAATCAATAAATGATTAAAATTACAAAATTTCAAAATTACTTTCCTTTTAGAAAACTGGGTGTTACATTGACAGGATGATGTAACTTCACCATAGCAAATCGATTGCGATGACCCTAAAGAATAGGGATAAATATGAAGGTATGCGAGAGTATCCTAGCTAGAAGGACATAATCATGGAGGGAACCTAATGTCGTTCAAGACTTATAAGTTTAGTTCTCACGGCTGTCAGTTACAGGGGGCAGGGATATACAATATTCATATGTATATATATGCATATATTGATGTAGGGTATGTTATATGAAGAAAGGAAAATGGGGCAGTACAACAAGGGACAGAGAGAACAGTAGTTGGGAATAGGCAAGGTCTGTATACACCAAATTAACTAACTTATGTAAGGTACTGAAGATAACACATAATGAAGAAATGAACACACACTACATAAGGATTATGATTAACCGGGACTAGAGGCCTATTAAGTTGAGGAACCCAAGTACCCTAGAAACCTGATAACCTAGTAGCTAGTCTATTTTACTTTATTTCATGTATTGACATTATGAATTTATAAACAATAGGTTACGGGCTCAGAGTTGGCATCGGATCCTTATCATCAGCACAGGACACCAGACGAGTACAGTTTATTGTCTGTTTTCAATAATGATTTTACTATATTTCACTGTTGGCCATTGGTTATGTGGTTTTGTTTTTATATTCTATTATAAATTGTGAGTCGGAATGAAAAGTACCAAGGATGTTTGATCCGACCGTAAACATGTTTATTTTTCATACAAGTAGACCTCGTAGACATTGTTTAATTTCTGCAAGTAGACCTCATAGACATTATTTAATTTCTGCAAGTAGATCTCGTAGACATATTTATTTTCATGCAAGTAGACCTCGTAGACCTCGCGGTGTAGTATCCCAGACTGATCACATATCAAAGGTACTTCTAACAGTTGGGAAGGTATTTTAATTTTATTCTTTACTGTTGATTTTTTGATTTTCTCACGTTTTTCTGTTTATTTTCAAAACATATAATTGATGTCTAACCTCTGCTTTATAGTTATTTTCATATATTGGAACTGCATCCAGTGAATTGTACTCGTTCCATTCCTGACTGGGTAACCAAACAAATTTAGGTGATTGCGAAGAGGTCGAATGCCCTGACCAGTATGGCCCGTATATGGGAGATACAGTAGAGACAAACTTTGCTTATCAGGAGGAGTATACAGCATCTGACTGCTGTGTCTTAGTTACCTTAGTTAGTGCTGAGACATTGTAGCGGATACTGAGTGATTTTTGAGACATGTAGTTGAGATTTGTTTTTAGTCATCACACATTTCCTATATGAGATGGTTCTATTTATTTTCATTTTTAGATGTTGAGCTGTGATATTGAGTTGTATTTTCCAAGTGGATAATATCCTTTATTGTATAGCTGTTCATCATATTATTACAGCTTCTACCGCCGACTTACGGCGTAGGCTGGGCGTGGCACAGTTCATGCCCAAATTATTGGGTACGGGTCGTGACAGTATTCCTTCCCCGCCCAACTAGAATCATGAATTCCAGTCACGACACGAAACATGTAACTGGAAAACATGATAAATACAGTAATCAAGATAATCACTGAGATCATAAAACATGATAAACAATAATAAATCCGTAAACACTAATTCCGTGTAACCAATGTGACATGAAACACGAAATACATATCCAAATCATGAAAAAAAAAACTATCAGAAAATGAAAGTAATCATTGCAAGCACTTGCATGTGATACCGAACTGAAATCTAGATCAAATCGTGTCCAAGTCAGAATCCGATGAACCTATTCATTAAATCATTCTATCAATATTTGTATTCAAATTCATATTTGTCACGATCCTGCACCGCTTTTGGGATACGAGTGCGTGCCCAAGCCAGCCTAGGCCGCAGTATCGATGGTAGAACGTTGTCCAGGCCACAATAAAATAAAAAGCTCAAAAATAATCTTTATTGCTCATTCGCATTGCTAACACTTACAAGATTTATATTTAAAGAAAGTAAAATCCTTATGAATATTGAAAATGACTACAACTCATCTATCTATCTAATCTCTAGGTTTGGCCTGCAAGTACGCCCGTATCTCCCATAGCTAAGAGTAGTCACGATTAACCTGAAAAATATTAGTTTTCAGTCAGGAATGGAATGAGTATAATTCATTGAGTACAGTTCCAATATATGATAACGACTATAAAATAGAGGTTAGCCATGAATTACATGATGAAATAATCAGGATAATGGTAACAAGAGACATGAGAATGTAGATAGGAAACTACATGACAACAGTAAATGGTAAGACCAAAGGAAATAGTTTGAAGTACATTTCGATATGTGATTGATCTAGGAACAGTTACACCATGATGTCTACGATATCTAAATAACAATAAAATAAATAATATGTCTACGATGTCTACTTTGCAAGAAATAAACAATGTCTACGATATCAACTTGCAAGAAATAAACAATGTCTACGATGTCTATATAACACCCAATTTTCTAAAATGAGGGTAATTTTGAGCTTTGTGTTTTTAATCATTTAATAATGGTATTTAAATCATGATTTGATTTTGGTGATTTTTATCATTTAAAAACTATTTTTAAGTCATGACCTATGATTTTGGTGTTGCTAGTGAACATTACAGACTGTTTGACCTAGAGCCTAACCATGGGTAGAGGTTCAATTTAGTGCATTTAGCCTAGAGGCATTTTGGTCATTTTGAATTTATTTGAGCTTATTGTGATTTATTATAATTATTTGGAATTTAATATAATTATTTGGGATGGTATGATTTTAATATCATTTAATTAGCCTTGGTTTTTATGTTTAGCCCTAACCTAGTTTTGACCTAACCTAGATTAGTCATAGCTAGATTTAGTTAGCCATGGTTAGTGTTAGTTAGTATTGATTAGTCTTGGTTAAGTCATGATAGTTAGAGCTAAATAGGTTGCATTTAAGACAAGTATGAAACCTAGGTTGTAGGCCATTGATTAGCTAGATAGAATGAGAGCCAAGATCTATCCTAAAACCCTAACCCTAGCTTTATAGCCAGCCTAGGGATCCCCAAACTATATAATCCCTCTCAAAGTTAGTTGCCTTTTTTTATTCATCCTTCATTTTCAAGAAGCTAGGTTTGTTCTTCATTAAATCCCTTCCTATTTTACATATTTATCCTTTTCCATTCAAACTTCTTTCGTAGTGACCTAATTTGTGTTTCCCTACTGTTCATGGAGGCTATTAACAGTGTTGGACCAATTTGGAGCTTGGGGCTAGCTAGAAGGAATCTCTCTTTTTGAAGTTTTATTGAAGAAGAACACCTATAGGCAACTTCCTATTCCCTCCATCAAATTTCGATTTCTAGGCATGGATGCATAGCCTTAAGTGTCCTCTCACTGTAGGAATAGGATTTGTGAAGTTTTGGGTCTTTTACGTGTCCGTATCGGACACGTATCAGTGTAGGGTTCTAAGTGTTCGACGAAAGGCCACAGTGGGCATTTCGATCTTGTTTTCAGAATGTGTTTGAATAGAAAAATAGGTTTTCGTGTCGCTTATGGGTTTCTACTCGACTGAGTTGGTTTTGTGTCGAGTCTGAGTCACACTGGACTCGTGGACACAGCCCCACACGCGGCTAGGGTTTCCCCTGCTGCTCGAGGCCTCGTGCTCATTGCACCGGCCATGTGGCGAGCTGTGGTCACACAGGGGTGGGGGCAGTATCTGCGAACCTGTCCCCCAATTCTTGTCCAACGGTGTTGTGTCGGACATGCTAGGTTACGTGTACTGGTCCAACACACGCGCGTACAGGCAGAATCGCATTCTGATACGCGAGTCGTGTCCACTCGGGACACGGCGTGGTCGTGTCATGTTGTGTCATATGTGTATCCTGACACGTGGGCATGACCATAAGACCCCACGTGTCGTGTGTCGTGTCCTACACACGTGTGCACGCGTGTATGACACTGTGCAACACTGGGTATACCCCACATGTTTGTAACGTGTTGGACACGCCTGTGTCGTGTTTTCTGGATACGAAACGACTCTCAAGACACGTGTAGATATGTGACACTATTTACCAACTCTTGTTTGTGACTTTTATGATGAATTTAGGGTCGAAATCATTGAATTCCTAAATAGGCTGATCCCCGACTGATACTTTCCTATTTCAGTTTTTTTTTCGAATTTTAAATTTGCATTTAAACTGATTTTGTGATGATGAATGATTAGGTTAGGTGTACCTACATAATTAATGAATAGTGTTCATGATTAGTTGTGAATTGTGTTGAGCAAGGGGCTTTTTCGAATTGGATTGGCATGTGTAGCTGTCAACTGTCATTTGACTGCTATAGTGTTTTTTCCTAATTGTATTCATTCATATTGATTCACATATTTCAGTTGAGTTAAATTGCTAGGGTTCATGATGGGTTGGTATTGGATTCCTGTTAACTGGTTGCCATGAGTAACTGCTACATATTACACTGGTTGGTTTGAACTGTCATTTAGGTTGCATCTCAGTCACTTAACCCATACACAGAGGCCTCCTCTACAAATCACTTAATTCCTCATGTACACACACATGTGCATTCACTCACACATGACACATCTATTCCTATCACTGTACACACACAGGTACACTCATGAAGTCACACACACAAAATCTGGACTATTTTTCTCACATCCTGTCACACACAGAATTGCCTCACACACATATGTAATTTCCTGTCACCTATTACACATTCCATACACTGTCACCTATGGTCCACTGTACACACACTTGACACACCTTTATGGCACATTACACACACATATACAACTACACCCTTCAATTCCTGTCACACACAATCTGTCACACTCACACACACATTCCTACCACTAACATACACATACACACACACACACATTTGCCTTATTTACATATATATCTCTCTATGTCTATGTGCACACACATTTGCCTCACATCCTGTCTATGTGAATGTATGTATGTATGTATATATATATATATATATATATATATATATATATATATATATATATATATATATATGTATTATATAACCAATGTGAAATGTGTAGTGTGATAGTGTAATATGAAATAGAGATTTCATTGGCCTATGAATAATGTGTATATAGATATATGGTATGGGTATTGGCCTATATGTGATATGGCTTTGTGTTTAGCTCATGGCCTATATGTGGTTGTAATTCAATAGAGGTATAGCCTATGTAGGTAATGTGTACCTAGATGTATAGGACTAGTTTACGGTGTGTTCTAGCTAGGGTAGACTGGTTAGGCCTAGTTAGACTTCTTTGAGTCTAGGTTGACCTAGTTGACCTAACTTAACTTTTTAGTTGACTGAAGTTGACCAGGGTTGACTTTGGTCTAGGATTGACCTAATATCATGTAGACTGCATCATAGTATCTTACTTTATTAGCTGCACATGTTGTGACTTGTACTGTTCTGATTAGGAGCCAGACACCACTCCTCAGGCAGTATTTTCTTTCGGACATTCAAGATATCAGGCGAGTACATTCTTTGACCGTTTCATACTTGCTAGGATTTATATTCTTGCTCTAGATTACTTTACTTGATGCTGACACATCGGTAGTACGGATTGGTACTATATGGATCTTTTTATGAGATGTTATCCCCCACGGGAGCATCGGATACTGTATGTTTTGTGCGTTTCATAAATCATCACGTATCTCTATGCTTTTACTGATTCAAGAATCGCTTGTGATACATG
Source organism: Iris pallida (assembly GCA_029216955.1). Lineage (NCBI taxonomy): Eukaryota > Viridiplantae > Streptophyta > Magnoliopsida > Asparagales > Iridaceae > Iris > Iris pallida. Next base: position 15,160 of record JANAVB010044111.1, on the reverse strand, counting down.
TACTCTCATGTTCACAGAGCCATCATGAATCACCTTTACGTATCACTCATTTATGAGCTATGTGAAGTTTCAAGAATCTTAACATAACTTGAACAGATCCTTGTGTATTAATTGGGGATAGGGGAGTAGAAATAGGCATGTGAATAATATCCAAGTAGCTGTAGTCATGAATCACTCTTAGCTGTAGTCATGAATCTTCCTATGCCATTCACATGTCTATATTTTACTCTGACTCACTAGTCACTACTAGTTCTCTATTTATAGTAGATATTTCCTTACAGTTATCTCCTTTACTTCATATATTCTCTTTTCAGCGTTTTATGTATCTTACTCTATTGCATGCTTTATTTTTCCTAACTTGATATAAACTACGTGAGATATATTGTGCTCGTTCCTGTCCTGACTGGACCTGTTGAAAATATTACAGAGGATGAGGATGAGGCCCTATGTACCACCTATTACGGAGCAGGCTTAGACGACACCTGCGACCTGGTTCCTCTGGAGGACCCAGCTGCAGTACAGGATGCTACTCCCATAGTTTAGGCTAGATAGCTAGGCTTATCTTTTTTCAGCATTGTTTATTCGACTTTCAGTTGTTGTTCTGAGATGTTGTATATATTTAGAGACTTGTATTGAGCTGGATGTTTCTTGCGTTGTTATCTTAGACACTTAGTTTCTCTCTCTTATTTGTATGACACTGTGGTTTTGATCTATCTATCTACCTTTACTATTATGTATCTGCCTTAGATGTGATTGAGATTGTTCTGTTATGTCACCTCCATTCGAAGTGTATATACTGTTCAGGAACCTTATATTGTTAGATGTTGCGACCTAGGACAACATTCTACCGTCGACACTGCGACGTAGGCTGGGCGTTGTTACGTTCTCGTACCCTCACAGTGGGTGTGGGTCGTGACACGTTTTTAGTGGTGGCCCATGCAGGTCGAGTTTATGTAGTGGTATTCGAACTAGAGTATCACTACAGCCTGCTGTAGGATTAGGAAAATTTTGAAGGTAATCTATCACATTAGGAAAACTCTTATTCAGGTTTCGTATATCTATATTTTGCTGCTTATTGTCTCCCTTGAATATAACTGTCCTCCTTTTCTATTTTGACTCATTCTTAGCAATTGTTCTTTTGATCTGTCTCCAGGATGGTTGAGACGAGATCACATCGCCAGGGCCAGTGGGACGCCGATGAGAGGTCTGCCACCTCTCATACTCAGCAGCCAGCCCCTGGTACCGCAGCCCCAGTCATGCCGGCTGGGGTAGGCATTTTAGCTACTTTCGGAGGAGCCCCTCCACCTGTAGCACATGGACCGAGGCCGATAATTTCGGAGGTACTTCAGCAATAGCACCACCTTCGGGGATAGTTGACGTAGTTCAGCTGTTCACGTTCTTTCAGCAGTTCATGGAGAGCCAGCAGGCCCAGCACTAGAGGCAGACAGTAGAGATTAGTCGGGGCATTGATCTGGTCCTGACTACAGTGGAGAGAGTAGTAGCTCAGCCAGCGACAGTCCAGCAGCCGCACCCTCCGAGGGAGAAGGGCATCCAGGATTTTCAGAAGATGCACCCGAGGGACTTTCGAGGGACAGAGGGGATTCTGTATGCCGACGAGTGGATCGAGCACATGGAGGAGATATTCAGATTGGCTGAGATTCCGGTAAGGATTCAGATTGAGGCAGCGGCCAGCGTGATGCAGGATCTGGCCCGCACATGGTACCAGAACGATCTGTGGGTTGGTACTCTGGGGCAGACTTGGGCAGCATTCAAGAAGCTGTTCAAGGAGAAATTCTTCCCGGATGCACGCTAGGAGCCCTCGAGACTCAGTTCGAGGCCCTAGTCTAGGGAAGCCAGTCTGTGGAGGAGTATTCAAGGGAGTTCTGCCATATGGACAGATTTATGGAGGGATTGTCCGAGGCAACGAAGGCCCAGAGATTCAGGAAGGGATTGGTAAAGGAGGTCAAGTCCTATACCAAGAGTACTCGCAGTGCTACCTTTGAGGAGATCCTAGTAGATGCATTAGCCGCAGAGGATGATCTTGAGCATAGGCTCAAGAGGGGGCGAGACATCCAGGGAGCTAGTGGTAGCGGAGGACCGGCCAAGAGGCCGCACGTTCAGCATGAGTTTCAGCAACAGTTCCAGGGTCAGGGCCATCAGTAGGGACAGCAGCAGCCCAGACAGCATCAGTCACCCAGACAGCAGACAGTCAGTTGTCCCTACTGCAAGAAACCGGGGCATGGATGGGATGAGTGCAGGAAGAGGCTGGGCAGGTGCCTACTATGTGGAGCAGCGGACCACCAGCTGAGGGAGTGTTCCCAGTACATAGGTATAATAGCACAAGAAGCAGCACTAGAAGGAGGAGCCAAGGCTCCGGTAGGTCAGCAGCGGGGACCATTACAGATACAACAACAGAGATTTGTGCAGTATCAGCATCAGGCTGGAGGAGGCCAGCAGGGGCGAGCTTACGCCATGACAATCGACGATGCTTAGGCAGTAGGAGAGGTACTTGCAGGTTCTGTTCTTTTTGATTCTATTTCCACCTTGCCTCATTATATCTATCTTGAAATTCAATTCCATCTGTTCTTATCTGCTTCCTTATTTGTTGATAAGTTTTGATCTGACATTTCTTTTCGATTTGGTTTTCTTCTGAGATAAGTCGTATGGGCTAGGTCGCCTAAGTTATGGGATCTAGAGTCTTCTATAGTCATATTAGCTGGCATAGTAAGGACATATAGTCAGATTTTGGATATATTTCTCGGGTGTGGGAATTTAAGGTTTTCGCGGCCAAGCATGCGGTAATGCAAAAATTTTAAATACCATAATTCTAGAGGTATGTACCTTAGTCAAGGGCTTTGTGATTATCGTAGCCTTGCTCACTAGCATGACGAAGATTCTGAGTATCATGATTTTGGACAGACGCATATGATTATCGGACTGTGTGAATTGAGACTTTGATTGTGGGGTGTTGACCTAGAAGGATTACTACCATTTTAATTTCGAGGACGAAATTTTTCTAAGGAGGGTAGACTTGTAACACCCAGTTTTCTAAAATAAGGGTAATTTTGAGCTTTTGTATTTTTAATCATTTAATAATGGTATTTAAATCATGATATAATTTTGGTGATTTTTATCATTTAAAAACTATTTTCAAGTCATGACCTATGATTTTGGTGTTGCTAGTGTGACCTTACAGACTGTTTGACCTAGAGCCTAACCATGTGGGTAGAGGTTCAATTTAGTGCATTTAGCCTAGAGGGTATTTTGGTCATTTTTGAATTTATTTGAGCTTATTGTGATTTATTATAATTATTTGGAATTTAATATAATTATTTGGGATGGTGTGATTTTAATATTATTTAATTAATTGCCTTGTGTTGTGTTTAGCCCTAACCTAGTTTTCACCTAACCTAGATTAGTCATAGCTAGATTTAGTTAGCCATGGTTAGTGTTAGTTCGTATTGATTAGTCTTGGTTAAGTCATGATAGTTAGAGCTAACTAGGTTGCATTTAAGACAAGTATGAAACCTAGGTTGTAGGCCATTGATTAGCTAGATGGAATGAGAGCCATAGATCTATCCTAAAACCCTAACCCTAGCTTTATGGCCAGCCTAGGGATCCCCCCATCACTATATAATCCCTCTCAAAGTTAGTTGCCTCTTTTTTATTCATCCCTTCATTTTCAAGAAGCTAGGTTTGTTCTTCATTAAATCCCTTCCTACTTTAATCAATACTTATCCTTTTCTATTCAAACTTCTTCCATGGTGACCTAATTTGTGTTTCCCTACTTTTCATAGAGGCTATTAACAGTGTTGGACCAATTTGGAGCTTGGGGCTAGCTAGAAGGAATCTCTCTTTTTGAAGTTTCATTGAGGAAGAACACCTATAGGTAACTTCCTATTCCCTCCATCAAATTTTGATTTCTAGGCATGGATGCATAGCCCTAGGTGTCCTCTCACTGTAGGAATAGGATTTGTGAAGTTTCGTGTCCTTTATGTGTCCGTATCGGACACGTATCAGGGTAGGGTTCTAAGTGTTCGACGAAATGCCATAGTGGGCATTTCGATCTTGTTTTCAGAATGTGTTTGAATAGAAAAATAGGTTTTCGTGTCGCTTATGGGTTTCTACTCGACTGAGTTGGTTTTGTGTCGAGTCTGAGTCACACCGGACTCGTGGACACAGCCCCGCGTGCGGCTAGGGTTTCCCCTGCTGCTCGAGGTCTCGTTCTCATTGCACAGGCCACGTGGCGAGTTGTGGTTGGACACAGGGGTGGGGGCAGTGTCTGCAAACCTGTCCCCCAAGTCTTGTGTCCAACGGTGTTGTGTCGGACATGCTAGGTCACGTGTACTGGTCCAACACACGCGCACGTACAGGCAGAATCGCGTTCTGATACGCGAGTCATGTCCACTCTGGATACGACATGGTCGTGTCGTATTGTGTCGTATGTATAGCCTGACACGTGGGCTACACGTGGGCATGACCACGAGACCCCACGTGTCGTGTGTCATGTCCTACACACGTGTGCATACGTGCACGACACTGTGCAACACTGGGTGCACCCCACGTGTTTGCAACGTGTTGGACATGCCTGTGTTATGTTTTCTGGACACGAAACGACTCTCAAGACACGTGTACATATGTGACAATATTTACCAACTCTTGTTTGTGATTTTTATGATGAATTTAGGGTCAAAATCATTGAATTCCTAAATAGGCCGATCCCCGACTGATACTTCCATGTTTCAGTTTTTTTTTTTCGAATTTTAAATTTGTATTTAAACTGATTTTGTGATGATGAATGATTAGGTTAGGTGTACCTACATGATTAATGAATAGTGTTCATGATTAATTGTGAATTGTGTTGAGCAAGGGGGTTTTTCGAATGGGATTGGCATGTGTAGCTGTCAACTGTCATTTGACTTCTATGGTGTTTTTCCTAATTGTGTTCATTCATATTGATTCACATATTTCAGTTGAGTTAAATTGCTAGGGTTCATGATGGGTTGGTATTGGATTCCTGTTAACTGGTTGCCATGAGTAACTGCCACATATTACACTGGTTGGTTTGAACTGTCATTTAGGTTGTGTAGAAGCATGGAAAATATTGCTTTTAGTCCCACATCGGAAAGTAGAAGAAGAAAGGGCTCACTCCATTCTATAAATAGAGCCCCCTTTCCTCCTCTAAAAAGGGCACCAACTTCTCTTCCCTCATTCCAACTTAGACTCTTCCTACTACGCACCTTCGGGTGCTAAGTCGAAGAAGTCTAGGGCAGCGCGGGCTCGTCGAGCTCAGTCAGCTGTCCCAACCTCTGACCATCAGAGCGCCCCGCTAACTGTTAAAGCGGGCCTCTGATGAAAAGTTGTAAACATGATACCTACGCACTTGTGTGTTCGGGATACCCGGGACCACAAAATGAGTACAAAGGTTGACCGAGATGTCCTTGACTTGCGAGATGGGATCCTTCACAAGCGCAAGGAAAGAAGGGGATTCTCTATGCCGCTCGAATTCAACATGGAGCTTCATGCGGCTCAAAATCCAGAAAGCTTCATGCGGCCCAAAAGCAGCAGGGGGGCCTTAGGTAGCCCAAAATCAACATGGAAGCCCATGCAGCTCAGCCAGAAGGAGCCTCATGCGGCTCAGAAACTCATGCGGACCGAAAGTCTTCTGGAGCCTCATGTGGCTCGGATAAGCTCTTCATGCGGCTCGAGTATGAAGACCCTCATGCGGCTCGAGTATGGAGATGCTCATGCGGCTCGGTCGTGACGACTCTTCATGCGGCTCGAGTATGAAGACTCTCATGCGGCTCGGTCATGACGACTCTCATGCGTTTCGGGTATGGAGATTCTCATGCGGCTCGGTCATGACGACTCTCATGCGGTTCGGGTATGGAGACTCTCATGCGGTTCGGGCACGACGACGCTCATGCGGCTCGAGTATGAAGACTCTCATGCGGCTCGGTCATGACGACTCTCATGTGGTTCGGGTATGGAGACTCTCATGCGGTTCGGGCACGACGACTCTCATACGGTTTGAGTGTGATGACTTTCATGCGGCTCATGAGTACCGCAGTTGGGACACGTGGCTGGACACGTGTCAAAAGCCGATCATATCTCAATAATTCAGATCTACTGCAATCAAAGTAATATCTAGATTGGGTCGAATCCCAATAATCATAACGAACAGTGGGGACACGTGCAGGAGAATGAATTAAACTTATTCATTCAGATTCGCAGACATCAGCGAATCATCATCACGGAGATTTATTCCAATCAGCATTAATTACTGATAGAATTTGGTGCAATCTATACTAAATGGCCCAGATTCATCACACTCAAGATTAATGGCCCAGATTGATCGATTAACAGGCCGCCGCCACTTTAAGTGGCAATCATTGTGAACCCTAATGAGGTCCCTCCATTCTTATAAATAGCAGGGTGCCATTTCCTTGCAGGATATACATACGCACACATACATACAGAGAGGACTTTTCGAGATCAGAGAGAGCACCACATATTTGGAGAAAAAAAGCAGAGAGAGAGCAAAGAGAGCATTTCTTCAATGCCGAGCAATCTTCTGGAGCCAAGGCTGCATACCGATCGTCCAAGGAGTAAGGCAGAGCGGCCGTCGCTTTCCCGAGCCTCTATCGTCACCCCCAGAATCTAAAATAAACAATTGTACTTAGACTGCTGTACCTAGACTTTCGTCCCTAGGCTTTCTTTGTACAAGCGAGTTTGTAACGTGAAGTAAAAGTCCAGTCCTCCGATAATTGTTCTGCTCTTTCATATTTCATGGCAAACACGATGGCGACTCTGCTGGGGACAAACTTTTCTACGGCTGAGGAGTTGGTGACGCAGTCGGATGCAGCCAAGCTTGGCTCCACCCAACAGAAGATGGTCGTCCGTTTCGACCAACAGGCGTTTGAAGAGATACTCTCTGAAGGAAGTGTCGGCCCGATCCAGAAGCGAACCCACACAAAGAAAGCTCGCTGCGAGTGGAGGCCAAAATCATTTGCTCCTCCACAAGCTCTGGACGGGGTACTCTCTGCTACCCAAGACGGCGAAGGTGACTCTCATACGGCTCCACTTCGAGCCATAGAGAACTCTGCTGTCCCCAAGTCCGGCAGAGGAAAGTACTACGATGCTGGACTTGCAGGGACAAAGAGCGACTCTATGCGCCCCAAGAAGAAGCCGAGCACTCCTGTGGCCAAATCTGCCAACCACATGCAGGAGGCTCATGCGGGTGGATCTACCAGCCGCATGAAGAAAGTCTATGCGGCCAGATCATCCAGCCGCATAAAAAAACTCATGCGGCTGAGACTCCCAGCCGCATGAAGAAAGCCTATGCGGCTATGTCTGCCAGCCGCATGAAGATTGTTGAGGACGGCAGCATGACGCCTACCCCGCGCAGCTCTGTCTTCGACCGCTTGTCTTATGGTCCTGATCTCTTGTGCTTCCAAGAAGATATGTCTGACTCTCTCCAGCATCACCTAGACTCTTCCTACTATGTGCCTTTACGTACTAGAGCGAAGAAGTCTAGGGCAGCGCGAGCTTGGCACACTCGGTCCGCTGATCCTGTCTCTGATCATCTGAGCGTCCCGTATACCGTTATGCGGGCCTCATATGAGAAGTTGTACAGAACCACTCGAGTCCAGCCCCCGATGGCAAATGGACAGAGAAGTGCACAAAAGTCTCCCAAAATCCAGGGAGCAAGCATGGTCGTTCCAGACCAGTCTGACTTGCGTGAGGCCATCCTCCACAAACGTAAGGAAAGAGAAGACGCATCAGGGTGCAAAAAGTCCTCCCACGAACGTCACTGCACCCAAGTCATCGTCAACTGCTGCTGCAATAATACGACGGTGCGAGAAGACCGGCAGTCCGTCTTTCAAAGACTACAACAGCCATCTTCAGAAGACGAGGTACTTCCCGTCGTCTCCTGCAACTTCACTCGAAAAGTCCCCGCTGATGGAAGAGGGAAGAAGACAAATGTTCCCAGCCCGAAGATTTCAACCACTTCGACTAAAAGACTGTCGTCTAAGCGGGTGCCCACCACTGGAGTTTTCCAAGGTACTCGCTCTAAGACAAAATCTGCTACAAATGGAGATTCGTCGTCCACAACGCAGGAGATTGCTGGGACTGGAGGTAGCACCCCTCCGAGCCTCCACAACAATCCGATGTTCCAAGAAGACGAGTCAGGGGAGGCAACTCTTCCGTCAGATTCAGCAAACCCTGACGTCCCCGAGAATGTCCACAATTCCCAAGACGAGGCGAACTCGGAGACTGGGGGTACTGTTCCTTCCGAGTCCGAACCAGAAGAGAACATACCCACATACCCCGATGACTTCTCACTACAGGGGTACGATTCGGAGGGCGCTTCCTCCACCGCTCCGTCCATCTCTCCTCACGTAAAGACTGTATTCATGACAGACAGCAGCCAAGGAGGTTCCAGTGATCGCCAACGCATCGATAGTCTCGAAGCCATATTGCATGCTTTGGTCAAGTCTGTAGACGAGGTTAGAGCAGCCCTTCCAACTCTGCAAGGAGGAACGCCCGGCCAAACAAGCGCGGGTCCTGCGGTCAATACGGACTCGAATTCGGCGGCACCAAACCCGGACAACGATCCTCCTGAAACAATGGCCCCTACCACAGTGGACGAGGCCCGCGAAGCAAAAAAAGAGGTCCAGGAGCTCCGAGCCATGTTTCACGCTCGAGAAAACTCTCAAGACCTCAGAATACGGCAACCTTATCCTGCTGCCTGGAGGGACGTACCATTTCCACCAAGATATAAGTCGTTCAATATCAATCCTTATGATGGCAAGACCTCAGCAAGTCGGTACATCACCTACTTCGAGGTCACCACCGACCATCTGCCCCATGACGATGCCATTTTCATACGATTATTCATCGGGGAATTGGAAGGGGTTGCCTTCGACTGGTACCGCAATCTGCCAGACAACTCCATCCACTCATTCGCCGGCTTCAAGCGCATGTTCTTGGAGAGATTTTACGAAGTAGGGCAGGACATCATAATGTCCACCCTCATGGACGTTGTCCAAGGGGAGAAAGAGCTAACAAGGAACTATATCGAGCGGTTTTGCCAAACCGCAATGAAGCTGCCATCTGGAAATCCCGATTCCTCCTCAATTGAAATTTGCCAAAAGAGACTGCTCCCAACAATCAGTCTCTGGATGGACGAAAGTCAATTCAAGGACTGGAAGACGTTCATCATCAGTGCCACAAGCGTCGAAGAACGATTGAAGAAGGCTCGCCAATTGGGACTGCACATCTCGGACGGAAAGAACAAGGGCAAGCGTCCTAACAACGACAATAGGGGTAGCCCCTCCAACAATCGGGACAGCAGGGGTAAGCAGGCTATGGTGGCCGACACCGCGTAGAAACCTGAGCCAAAGCCAGCAGACAAACAATGGCCCCAAATCACTTACTCCTTCGAAGACGGTCACGTTAAGCCCATCTTGGACATGCTCATACAAGAAGACAGAATTCAACTTCCTCCACCAAGACGGGAACCACGGCAGGCAGACATGGAGAACCTGAAGTACTGCCATTACCATCGTTACGTCCACCATGCCACATACGACTGCTACCAGCTAAAACGGTACATCCAAAACCTCATCGATTCGAACGCACTGGCCATCGATTTCGAAGAGGTGACATTAGCAGCCAATATGGTATCAGTATAATTCGGCAGCTTTCCTCCAACGAAAACTCAAGACGGTGTGGTCCCCATCCCTCTGGCGACAATGAAGATTGCTAATCTTCCACCTTTCCGAGATCAGACGACTGGTCTAGTGCCCCTCACTACATCACGAGGGAAGGTCATGTGGATCCATCCAGACTTGGTATCAGAAGTCACTCGGCCCACATCATCTTCCATCTGCAAGAAGAAGAGCGGAAAAGTCAGGTCCTGCCGCACAATCTCGGCAGATATCGAAGAAGCTACAGCCGTGGTCACACGATCGGGGGCACAATCCCAACCCGCGGCTGACAACTCGGCCGAAGATCATCAGCCCGCTACAAGCGACGCTCCGGGACCGGCTCAGCCTCCGACGACCGACAAGCCTAGGCCGAGGGAGGCTCGCTTTGACAAAGCCCTCCGGAAAGAGGCATCACAAGGGCTGGAGAAGCCCTACAACTTTGACATCTTAGCGCAATTGGTCAACACACTGGCCAAGTTATCATTATACGAACTTCTGAGACTCTCCAAGGATGTTCGTGCGGCTTTGAGCGATGCACTCCAAAATGCCGATGCGTACCTCACTCAGGTCAACCTCACAGGAGAGAACCCGCCTGCAGATCTCCAAGACAGCGCCTGTACGGGAGCAATGCCCAATATTGTCTTTACTCTGCAGGACATGTTCATCAAAACTAATCTGCACAATCGTCCACTATACTATACTGGGTACATTGGCGACGTAAAGGTAGATCGGATGCACATTGATCCTGGCTCTTCCATAAGCATTATCCTGAAGGGTCTGCTACATCACCTCCGCATCCCAGTGCATCTCCTGATGCCTACAAACACCGCCATCAGCGGTTTCAATTCGGGCAGGAGCTACCCAATTGGAAAGATTCGTCTAAAGTGTCAGATTGGCGATCTCCAATCAGAAGTCACCTGCTACGTCATAGATGCAGACACTTCTTACAACATCCTCTTAGGGCACCCTTGGATACACGATTATATGATCGTGCCTTCCATGCTGCACCAATGCTTCAAATATGTCGACAAATACGGCTTCGTAAGAACGGAGTTTGCTGATATCGATCCCTTCAAAGGGGTCGAATCTTACTACTCAGACTCCTGTCTATACGAAAAGTCGAAGAAGCATCTTAGCGAAGGAGATGTGCAAGCTCGTACCGAGACAGCCACAAGATCAGAAGAGCCCCTGATGATCCATCTCCAAGCTCGTAAACCTGGCAATTCTGTACCCCTTACCGCCACTCTGCGTAAGGACGCAATCAGCCTCTCGGCGCGAGAAAAGCAGATGATAATCCGGCTGCCAAGGTCTGGCCAAGTACCAAGACCCTCAACGGAGCCACTGACAATTAGGCTGCCGAGAGTCGGCCAACCGCAAACGGAGAAGCTCAATCCCTCCAACAAGCCAATGACGATACGCCTTCCCAAGAAGGGTCGTCATCCCGATGCAAGGCCTGGAACTTCTAGCGAACCAACCACTTCCCGCCCAGCATCGAGTACCAAACTGGGGTGGCTAGTGTGCCAACAACCCCATGTTCTGCTCCACCCATGGAGCCCCTGATAATCAAGTTGCCCAAGTCATCCTCTCAGTCTGCATTTACACAGGGGGTGGCCGAAGAAGAGTCGGAGCTGGTCAAGTATGTAGCTGCTCACACTGAGACTTGCTCATGTTGCCCATCAACGGCCAGTTCCTGAAGAAGTATTACGTCCGAAATGACATCCTCAAAAAAAAACTTCCCGATGATTGAGTTATGTACCCTCTGGTACCGCTGAACTCACATTCCGCCTCCAAATTTTCAAGATTGGTGAGTTATGTACCCCCCGATGCTGCTGAACTCACACCCACAACATTCCAGATCATTGAGTTATGTACCCGCTGGTGCCGCTGAACTCACATCCACAATATTCCAGATCATTGAGTTATGTACCCGCTGGTGCCGCTGAACTCACACCCACAACATTCCAGATCATTGAGTTATGTACCCACTGGTGCCGATGAACTCACATCCATAACCTTCCAGATTATTGAGTCATGTACCCCCCGTACCGCTGAACTCACAATCTCCCAGATTATCGAGTCATGTACCTGCAGGTGCCTCTGAACTCACCTTCCGGTCACTCTTTCAGATAGTAAGTCATGTATGACCATACCTCTGAACTTTTTTTCTGAAAGAAATCCTCCCTCACGATCCACTACCCGCACTCCCAGTGCACAAAAAAGGGTAACAGATCCACAAATTTCCAAAACGGCCATGTCCTCATTACCTCTGAGTCATTTCACTTCCGCCAAAAACAAATCACCCCTTTACATAGAACTTCCATGTCCTCATTACCTCTGAGTCGTTCTATGTACCCTCCTTCATTGAGCCCACTCCTGCCATGTCCTCATTACCTCTGAGTGGAAAGGCTCCGTCGAAGAAACCTTCATGCTTGCCATGTCCTCATTACCTATGAGTAAGTATGATGATTCCCTTTCGACTTATTATCTGTACCCACAACTGGAGTATGCCAAGGATAATAGGTCCACAAATATTCTTCGCAGAGTCCGCTCCTGCCATGTCCTCATTACCTCTGAGTAGGAAGACTCTACGATAAAACCTCCGTACTTTCCATGTCCTCATTACCTCTGAGTAAGTATGTTGGTTCTCTCTCATCTTATTATCCGTACCCTGAACCAGGGAACACCAAGGGTAATAGGCCCACAAATGTCTTCTGTTGACAACAAATATCCTCCGTTGAGTCCATTCCTGCCATGTCCTCATTACGTCTGAGTAGGAAAATTCTGCGGTGAAAAACCCTCATACTTGCCATGTCCTCATTACCTCTGAGTAAGTATGTTGGATCCCTTTCATCCTATTATCTGTATCCTGAGCCAGGGTACGCCAAGGATAATAGGTCCACAAATGTCTTCTGCTGACCACAAATGTCCTCAGATTGACCACAAATGTCCTCTGTTGACCACAAATTTCTCATCATGCCCCGGGAGCCCAGCTGCTCCATGGCATTCTTTCACCCGATACCAAGAACCTCCATATCCGCCTTACCGCGGAGTTGTTCTAGGTACCCCTGTCAAACTTATTATCCGTACCTAAATCCAAGGCATGCCAAGGATAATAGGTCCACAAATGTCCTCTGTTGACCATAAATGCCGTACTAGGTCCCCTAGTACATCCACATCTTTTCTTATCATCACATGCTATTCGGAGCCCAGCTGTTCCATAGCATTCTTTCACCCAATGCATAGAACTTCTACGTTGATAGCACTTCTGAGTTGTTCTATGTATCCTCATTCGAGTTCACTCCTACCACGTCCTCATTACCTATGAGTAGGAAGGCTCTACTTTAGACCCATATTTACCACGTCCTCATCCCCTCTGGGTAAAGATGATGGTTTCCTCTCTCAACTTATTATTCGTACCTAAAACCGAGGTACGCCAAGGATGATAAGTCCACATAAAATCTCCAGCAGAACTACCCAAACCTATCACGTCCATGCTACCTCTGATTAGATTGCCACACCCAAACAACTCTACTTTCCATACTTCTTATTCAAAGTGTTCCAAATTTGCAATTTGGAAACTTTGAAGGGGGTCCTGTAGAAGCATGGAAAATATTGCTTTTAGTCCCACATCAGAAAGTAGAAGAAGAAAGGGCTCACTCCATTCTATAAGAGCCCCCTTTCCTCCTCTAAAAAGGGCACCAACTTCTCTTCCCTCCTTCCAACTTAGACTCTTCCTACTACGCACCTTCGGGTGCTAAGTCGAAGAAGTCTAGGGCAGCGCGGGCTCGTCGAGCTCAGTCAGCTGTCCCAAACTCTGACTATCAGAGCGCCCCGCTAACTGTTAAAGCGGGCCTCTGATGGAAAGTTGTAAACATGATACCTACGCACTCGTGTGTTCGGGATACCCGGGCCCACAAAACGAGTACAAAGGTTGACCGAGATGTCCTTGACTTGCGAGATGGGATTCTTCACAAGCGCAAGGAAAGAAGAGATTCTCTATGCCGCTCGAATTCAACATGGAGCTTCATGCGGCTCAAAATCCAGAAAGCTTCATGCAGTCCAAAGCAGCAGGGGGCCTTAGGCAGCCCAAAATCAACATAGAAGCCCATGCGGCTCAGCCAGAAGGAGCCTCATGCGGCTCAGAAACTCATGCGAACCGAAAGTCTTCTGGAGCCTCATGCGGCTCGGATAAGCTCTTCATGCGGCTCGAGTATGAAGACCTTCATGCGGCTCGAGTATGGAGACGGTCATGCGGCTCGGCCTTGACGACTCTTCATGCGGCTCGAGTATGAAAACTCTCATGCGGCTCGGTCATGACGACTCTCATGCGGTTCGGGTATGGAGACTCTCATGCAGCTCGGTCATGACGACTCTCATGGGGTTCGGGTATGGAGACTCTCATGCGGTTCGGGCACGACGACGCTCTTGCGGCTCGAGTATGAAGACTCTCATGCGGCTCGGTCATGACGACTCTCATACGGTTCGGGTATGGAGACTCTCATGGGGTTCGGGCACAATGACTCTCATGCGTTTTGTGATGACTTTCATACGGCTCATGAGTACAGCAGTTGGGACACGTGGCTGGACACGTGTCAAAAGCCGATCATATCTCAATAATTCAGATCTACTGCAATCAAAGTAATATCTAGATTGGGTCGAATCCCAATAATCATAACGAACAGTGGGGACACGTGGCAGGAGAATGAATTAAACTTATTCATTCAATTCGCAGACATCAGCGAATCATCATCACGGAGATTTATTCCAATCAGCATTAATTACTGATAGAATTTGGTGCAATCTACACTAAATGGCCCAGATTCATCACATTTAAGATTAATGGCCCAGATTGATCGATCAACAGGCCGCCCACTTTAAGGGGCAATCATTGTGAACCCTAATGAGGTCCCTCCATTCTTATAAATAGCAGGGTGCCATTCCCTTGCAGGATATACATACGCACACATACATACAAGAGGACTTTTTGAGATCAGAGAGAGCACCACATACTTGGAAAAAAAGCAGAGAGAGAGCAAAGAGAGCATTTCTTCAACGCCGAGCAATCTTCTGGAGCCAAGGCTGTATAACGATCGTCCAGGAGTAAGGCAGAGCGGCCGTCGCTTTTCCGAGCCTCTATCGTCACCCCCAGAATCTAAAATAAACAATTGTACTTAGACTGCTGTACCTAGGCTTTCGTCCCTAGGCTTTCTTTGTACAAGCGAGTTTGTAACGTGAAGTAAAAGTTCAGTCTCCGATAATTGTTCTGCTCTTTTATATTTCATGGCAAACAGGTTGCATCTCAGTCACTTAACCCACACACAGAGGCCTCCTCTACAAATCACTTAATTCCTCATGTACCACACCTGTGCATTCACTCACACATGACACATCTATTCCTATCACTGTATACACACAGGTGCACTCATGAAGTCACACACACACACACA